>WOUH02000045.1:7912710-7928235 GCA_009936405.2 Stevia rebaudiana
TATCCGTTTAGCGCGTAACTTTCAAACCGTTGCTCAGATTGAAATTCTGATTACACTTAAATGAACCAAAATTTAGAGTAGAATACAATGATAATATAAAATTCATATAATCATTGAGTTACGGATGGCGTGCTGCCGGAATACGTATAGTCAACGGTTGGTAAGTCGTCGGTCAACTGCCAGAATAAGGCCAGTTGTCACAATTTTCAACGGTTCGATCTTGATTTTTAATGATAAAAAACTGCTACCAATGATTTGGTTCGCGGTATTACCCAAAATTCATACAAACCGGACCATGGACACACCTAGTAGACGGTGGTGATGATGGTGGTGGTAGACGGTGGATGTTATTGGTGGTGTACTGGAGTGCCTCGATCGCCCAGAGAAGATGAGAGGGTGGTGGTGTTCGCCGACCGCCGCAGAAGAGGAGAGGGTAGTGGTGTTCATCAATCGCCGAAGAGAGTACTAATCGACAAAAAAGGTAAGTTTGGGGCGTGGACAAGAAAGTGCAGACGCGCCAAATATTTGGCTGAATGATTCAGCGATGTTCTTATGTCTGACCGAATCAGAGGCTTAAAATTCCATTCGAATGTAATTTGTTTTTTAAACAAACGATCTAAATCTGACTGATTCAGACTTTTACCTCTTAATGATCACATTCACACCCTATCAAACAAGCCTAAGTTATAATTACTCAGTCTCCCAATATTTACTTTTTAATCATTGGTAATTGTATTCTAGTAGATTACAAATTTAACAATTTAGAACGTAAATTTATCTATACAAATAGGACAAGTAAATCATGTTAAAATTTTGTTCTTCTAATAAATTCTAATACAAACTCAAAATAACAAATTTGTGTCCCATGAAAAGTGAAATCCTTTCTTTTTCCCCAAGAGAAGATAAAATAGCTGCCTAATAAAATAAATTAATAAATAAATAAATAACCATAGTTCACAACTTCTTAGACTATTCAATATCTACGGTCTCAAACGCAATCAAGCACCAGATTTCACAATCGAACGGTCCAAAATCAATCACACATTGAAAGAACTTACGTCACTCAAAATTAGGGCTTTTCTTTTTCCCCAATTCATCTGCCCTATATAACCCAATATCGTTCTCCAGTCCGTCGTCCTCATTCCGTCGTCTTCAATTTCCATTTTAAGCTACAAGAAGCCATGGTTAAGGGTCCTGGTCTCTACACCGACATTGGCAAAAAAGCCAGAGGTTATAACTCTTTCTACACCTCGTTTGAATATCTATACTTATGTGTATATGTATTTGAGTTCGATAGTTCGATATCTGTGTGCGATTATATGCGTTATGTTTGTTGGATCCACATTTTTTGTATTTTAATCTGTTGTTTTTTGTTTGTGAATGAAGATCTTCTGTACAGAGATTACCAGGGAGACCATAAGTTCACCATCACCACCTATTCACCTACTGGCGTTGTGAGTAATCATTTTCGTTTACGTCGATCTGTTTTATTAGCTTATGTTTGGACATTGTTAGATGAACATTAGCAGATCATTGTGTGTGATTGTGGTTGCTGTTTGCTAATTTTAGGGTCCATTTCTTTAGCTCATTACGATTTGTTGTTGTTTTGCATTTTAAAGGCAGTGTTTCTATAATGAAATGTAGGCAACTGATAGAATGGAGATGTGATTTGTAACATGTTGTAATTCGTTGCTTTATTTTTATTCTATGTAGTTGCAGTATCTGATTCTTTCGATAAAATAAAGTTAAAGATGTCTGTTAGAAAGTTAGGTTTTGTCCCCACATTCTTGGATGATGGTGGATGAATACAACAGTTTAGTGATTGTATGGCAAAGTATAGATCTAAAGATTTAATCTTATTGTCTGTCTGCCATTGTCAAAGAAGTTATGATATGTACCAACTCTTGTGAGTTTCATGTCCATTTTCATGTGTTAGACTGCTAGTTTTCAGTAGTTAGAAAACTGTACTAGTCTGTTTGAATTTGTTTTAAATTGAAGAGCTTGTTCAATTAGTGTACTTTTCATTTGGGTCTTTCAACTGTTGTTAAACTCTGAATATTCTTTTTACTAGATTTACATTTTCAAATTCTTCACTATGCAGGCAATCACCTCATCTGGAACAAAGAAAGGTGACTTGTTTCTTGCAGATGTCAATACCCAATTGAAGCGCAACAATGTTACCACTGATATCAAAGTGGACACAAGTTCCAATGTAGGATTGTTATTCTTTTTCTAATTAATTACTATTTCTATATTTTAATTAAAATGTTTTGCTGACATGGTTTACAATTAAAACATTGTTATATCTGTAGCTCTCTACAACCATTGTGGTTGATGAACCTGCTCCTGGACTGAAGGCAATCTTTAGCTTCAAAGTTCCTGATCAAAGATCTGGAAAGGTTTGTGAACTTTTAATTGGTTATTGATATTATGAAATTTATATTGTTTTATTAAAATGTTTATTTTGTTAATATTTTGGTAGTTGGAACTGCAATACTTGCATGATTATGCGGGAATCTCTACTAGCATTGGGTTGACTGCAAACCCTATTGTCAACTTTTCTGGTGTTGTGGGAACCAACGTTGCTGGTATCGGTACTGATGTTTCTTTTGACACCAAGACCGGGAACTTCACCAAATGTAATGCTGGCGTCAGCTTTTCCAATGCTGACCTCATTGCTGCTTTGACCCTGTGAGTTACTTGTTTAAATTCAAAAGTTATTTTCCTGATAGGATTCTTTTATTCAAAAATATATAGAATTTCATTGAAATTTGACAAATAATAATATGATGACATTACAGGAATGACAAGGGCGACTCATTGAACGCATCATACTACCACATTGTGAAACCATTAACCAACACCGCTGTGGGTGCAGAAGTGAAGCACAGTTTCTCAACCAATGAAAACACAATCACAGTTGGTACCCAACATGCTTTGGATCCATTGACCACGGTCAAAGCCCGTATCGACAATCTTGGCAAAGCAAACGCTCTGATCCAGCACGAGTGGCGCCCCAAATCACTCTTCACCGTTTCAGGAGAAGTTGACACCAAAGCCATTGACAAGAGTGCTAAGTTTGGTCTTGCGTTGGCTCTGAAGCCATGATCACATGTTTGGTTGTTATCGGGTTGAAGGGTTTTTTTGTCTTTTCACATACTTTTGGTGGACGTAGAAATAATTGGCAACAGTTTTTTTAGGTACTTAGCCATGGATGGTCGTATATTTTAACTTTCAAGAGGTTTATCTTGTTGCTTTGTTTGACCATTGAGTACTCTCTATGCAAAGAGTTTTTTTTTTTATGATGCATGTGTGCTAGATTTTTGAGTTCTGTTTTTTAAGATGCATTTGTGCTATATTTAAAAAGTTCTGGTTTTAGCTAGTTTAAACCGCTGCACTGCGTGATATTCTCAAAATGAGTGTTAAAAACACAAGCTTAAACTTGTGTCGACTGGCTGGTTTTGTTTATACCAATACCCGCTCGGTTTTGATTTAAATATGTATCGAAACGTGAATAAAATTTGTAACTAGACGTAGATAAAAATAGACACATACCAATCATGGTATGCATAGAGTTTAATCGTTTGTGAAATCATTGTACTTCAAAACATAATTAATATGGGCTTCGGTATTGAGTAAAGTGTACATAGAATATGGGTCTGGCAAAATAAACCCAGATTTATTTCTGGGTTATATTGGGTTAAGTAATATGTTTAGATGAATGGGTAATTTTTAAAAACTAACCCTCAACAGTTCTTTTTTTATCTTACCAATAAATATCCAAGGGGAACACAATCACACAATCCAGATTCGAGCAACCAAGAGGAGATTTGCAATTCAGATTCCATCTAAGCCATGAAATTTATGACACATTTTTGCAATAATCGTAATTCATATTCCTGTTTTTTGTTTTTAATTTGATAAAGTTCAAGTATGAGTGTTGGGTTTTGTGTGTCAGATGAAATTGAACTATGGTTGTGTTCACGTGTATGCATCTTTAATAGAAAAACAACATTTAACTTCTTTTGATCACGTGTGGTGTTTATAGGTTGATGCTTTTAAGCAATTTTTATATGAATGTTGGGTTTGTAATTTGATTTTTTGATAGCATAGTGATGTTATGAAACAAGAATGCAGCTAAGTTTTCATTGACAAGGTATAATAGAAAACAATCAACACCCGAACATGCTCTATGACTTTCTTAGATTAACTCGTTCTGACCCGCCCGTTTTACCAGGTACATAATTAAAATGTATTTTGGATTGCTTTTGAACAAAAAAATATATATTGAAACATAGTTAATATCAAATGTCGCTAATGGTCTATACGAAGTGTATCTTATAAGACAGTGGAAAGAGTTGTGGAAAAATAGTTATATATATTAAAATAAAAACAAACTAAATAATTAAGAAACAAAGAACAATAACTTCTTCAAGTGTATGTGTTATGCCTAAGTGAGTGTGATCAGATCCTACATAGGTCGCAGGCACCACACAATCAAGTGAGCCAAAAGGGTGTAATGGTTAGTCCCCACACCTAAAGGCGTGAGCACAATCACGAAAGTCCCCACACCTAAAGGGTGGTGTTTGCTTTGTTGGCACCCTCACACTTTCCATGAGAAGGACAACACATACTATGATCGAAAACAACTAAAAAAAAACACGCATCGCGTGGACTACAATTCGATTATTTGCATGCAAATTATACCTTGCCTAGGTTTGAACCTAGTTCTCATCCAGAGGCTTTGCCTCCTACCACTTGGCTAGAACAAAGTGGCAAATGAGTTCAATTGATAATTTATTTAATCTTGTTCAGGGAGGGCTTATATTTTCATTATAAAAACGAATTGAAAAATAATTTCTTTAGTTTTACCAAGACCAAAAATGTAACTTTAGGCCAGATTTCAAGACCTTTAACACCCATGTAAATGAATAATGACATGGACTGAATAAGTAGGATTAAAATGCAACCATTAAATTCATACTCAACCTCTATATCCAAATCGACCAAATTCATAAACCGAAAACACACTATATCCATAGAAGGAAAAAAAACAAGAAGATTAACAATATACCCATATACGCGTCATACCGCTTCAAATCAAAGTCAACGTCAACTCTAGAGTGAAGTAGCTTGAGAACTTTCGGCTTGAAGGAGACCATCCCGGATCTGCGACGCAATATCTTTAACCGCACCGGGTCCATGAGGAAGAAAAACGGCATTTGACTTTGATGCAGCACCGATATCTTTCATGGTGTCGAAGTATTGAGTAATGAGCACCATGTCCATAACATCTTTGGCTGATGTCCCGGGAACATTTTCAGAAAACGCAAGCACGCTGTCTCTAAGACCGTCCACTATCGCTTGACGTTGTCTCGCGATACCCAACCCGGATAAGTATTTGGATTCTGCTTCTCCTTCTGCGCGCTTGATTTGGAGAATCTTTTCGCCTTCTGCCTTCTCGTTTGCAGCCACTCTCATTCTAGCAGCTGTTATTGCAGTTGACATTGTTATTAGACATATGCTTTTATATGAACTGTTATAGCCATTGAACACGAATTAACTGTTATACCACTTCTATTTTAAAGTTCATATATATCGATGAAGAAAATTATTCAAATTTTGTAGATACTTTCTTGTTTTTCATAGAAAAGTCCCTCAACCTGATCTTGTCATATAAGGTTTCTCAACTTTTAGAACTTACACGAAAAAGTCACTAAACTAATTCTTGTATATTAAAGTCCAAAAAGTTGTCCAAAATGCACGTTAATCTTTAAATTGGCATGTTTTTTTTTTTTTTTTTGGTTTAATGTCACTTTGACTTTATCAGGTTTTGATCAGTTTAAGGGTAAAAAGTCAATATTTCTTTAAAAAATGTATGCATTTTAGATAAGTTTGGCCATTTAGAGACTTTAAAATCCTGTATCACCTTTTTGTGTATTTTTTACAGGACTTTCAGGGACTTTAATGCACCAAAAATCAGTTTGAGGTACTTTTCTGTGAAAAATACCAAAGCATATTGGTTTTTAATGGTATTAACACTACGGGGTTGGTTACGATACAAACCATGTTTTCGTAAAAACTATGAGAACCAAAGTGCTATTAAAAATTATAAAGTGCTATCATAATATCTTCTCATTTTATTTTTGTAAAAATTGTGAGATCCAAAGTGATAGTATAAATAACAAGGAGCAGTAATTTTTTCACAATGATATATTTGTATATATACAACATAACTTTAAGTAATAGCATTTGTTATTTATGAATTTTTTTTGTAAATATTATGAGATCTAAAGTGATAGTGTAAATAACAAGGTGTTATTGTAACATTTTCACAATGCTATGATTGCATATAACATAATTTTTGTATTAGCACTTTGTTATTTATAATAACACTAGTACTCACATTTTTTACAAAAAATAAGGTTTGTATTTAATCTCAATCCTTAACACTACAGCAATTTAGTAGCTTAAATACACTTGATTATACTTGGGCACCTTCCAAATCTATCTTTATTTTACTTATTAACATGTTAGCAATATTATAGAAACCGGTTGGTTAATATAAATAATAATAGCATTGTGAATAATAGCAATATTACTTAAATACACTTGATTATACTTGGGCAACTTGACCCATCTTTACAATAATAATAATAATAATAATAATAATAATAATAATAATTTTTTTTAATATAAATCAAACTAAGGTACCTGCATTGATCTCATTCATGGATCGCTTCACATGTTGATCGGGTTCTATATCAACAATCAATGTTTGCACAATCTCAAAACCATAACCAGACATGGCCTAAACATAAGAACACAAAATACAATCTTTTAATCTTTCAAAGTTTCAATGCAGAAAAACATATAATAATTAATTCTAATGAATAAAGAAAATGTGCTATATCACCTTCTCAAGCTCGTCTTCCACACCTTTTGCAATATCATTTTTCTGCAGAAAAACATCATCCAATGGCAGCTTTGGTACACTTGCCCTAATTACTAACAAATAATAAAAAAAACTTATATCAACGAAATGTCTTGAAAAGTTGAATTGATAGTGATAACTATTAATCTAACGCAATATAAAATTATAAAAATTGTCTGGCATGCTACCATCAAAGACATAAGCTTGAATCTGTTGCTTGGTGTTTGAGAGCTTATAAAAAGCATCAGCAGCTTTTTCAGACAACGCGCGGTATTGTACCGAAGCAACCACAGTAACAAAGACATTATCCTGAAATAATACCAACACACATACTAATAAATTTATAAAATAATGCACTATAAGATGGAAATTTGGTAATATTACTAGAAATCGATAAATAGAGGTGAGTAAATAAAGATAAAAAAACCTTGGTTTTGGTCTCACAACGAACATCAAGCTGATTGACACGCAATGACAGTTGACCAGCTAACTGATACCCTAAACACCAAGGTAAACAGTGACAACCGGGTTGAAGAACATCATTGTACTTGCCAAAATGTTCTTTCACAGCTACATTAGATTGGTCCACTTGAACGCATCCTAAAGATTGACCCATTATTCAAATCTGCAAACATAATGCCATAAGTAAAACATTCACTCAACATTACTATTATGCACATAGTAACTATATAGTTAGAATTGAAATCAAGATGAAGACACTTATGTCACATTGCATATATCAACACGCGCTTATGCATACCATTATGTACACATACAAGTATATTATAAGACATGTATAACAGCACACTCTATGTCTCAAGAGATGTTCAGTTATGCATCTAAATAAAAAATCATTCATCAAATTGAAATTTCAGACATTAACTTTATCATAAGAAACTTCAAACCCCTGATCAGAATGTCAGTATCTTGACTCAAATACCAGTTTCAAAATAACATTGAGTGCGCAATTGAACATAGATGGTTACCAATTTAGTTTCCACTGTTTAGTTGCTCCTTAAAGTTAAAATCAAACAAAGATGGTTGAAATCAAGAGAATTTGCACAATTGAACTTACTTTAACCAATTATCATCACAAAACTTGCATCATCTCGTTACACAATTGATGCTTAAAATTTAAAGGTTAAACTATCGACTATCTGAAATAGTTAAACATACAATGGAACAAAAGTCAACTCGAAAAAACGAAACCGATTTAACAAACCTTGATTGATCCGTTGTCACTCTCAACTGCTTTGCTAAACCCTCTGATCTTTTTTCAATTTCTTTTATTTTAATCGAAACTACGTAGGCATCGGACTATTTATATGAAATTAGTTACCAAAATTTTCGTGTGAATAACTCAAAATTCAAAAATCAAAACTCTCTTTGGCTAAATCTTATCTCGGTCTTTACATATCATCTCAATTTAACATTTACAATTATTAATTATCGTGAGTTAACCAAGTATTACACTAAAATAGCTAAAAGTTAACTCCAGATACAAAATTACTATTCTATGAAGACGTGACACAAATACTGTTATCAATTTCCATCTAAATTCAAAACCCTAAAATTAGGTAAACCGACGATCGAAAGTCATCACCCCGGAAAAATTCTTCATGAACAGAACTCAACGACGCAATTGAAAAAATTTAACAAGATATCAATTTGGAATCACCGTCAAATTACGTAATCAAAATACAGAAACTCAGACATTAAATTGGAGCTCAATACAAGGAAATTCATAATCATTCAGTCACAAAATGAGCAATATAAACTAAACTAAACTAACCTTCAGGAGATTCGTTAGGGTTTGAAGATGATTTGCGAAACGAGAGTGAAGACTTTGGTTTAGTTTTTGTTGGTGAAATAGTCAATAGATATCCGATAAGCCTGAATGCGTGTACGAAATTTCTTCTGCAGTTGGCAATCATTGCGTGAGGTCCACGCTCTACTAAAAGACGAAAATACCCTTGTTATAAACGGTGATAACGATATAATTGGATTGAATGGATTCCATTGTTTGTCAATTAGCTGTACATGCGACCATGCTAATAAAAATTAAAATAAAATTTTCTATTGGTTGGATGGTTTGAATTTCAAATTATTATTATTTTTTTAAACCGCAAATTATTTTATATACTACAAAATTAACAGGTCCGAACCAATTGTATTTTAGACGATTCAAAAAGTAAATTTAACCAGAATAAAAAGCTTATTCACTGACTTTTTTCGTAATAACCTATCATAGTGTCCAGGTTGTAATCCTACGGGCTGACCAGTTTCTCAACTTTAGATTATTTGTGGTGGTAATGAGTTAGTGAAAAAAAAAAGTGGTGTCACGAAGGCGTTGTGTAAGTAGTAATAATGATAAAGATATGTAATTACATTTTGTGTAATTGTTGGATTTTATTAAAAAATATAAATTGAGGTATGATATTAGAGAAAATCAAAAAGGTAAAATAAATTAACAAAAGTTGGTTTTCATGCCGAGATCACCGTAACTAAGAATGGCTATAACGCCCATCTTGGACCAATCGGGTTGTGTTAAATGTGTGATATGATTTCATGTGTGCACTGTCGCACCCTGTTATAGATAGTCTAACAACTTTTTAGGGTCCTGATAAATCTATAATACCACTTCATATACACAGCGTCAAATGGGACATCTGCCCGCTTATTCTAAATACTTACACTCTACCAAAAATTTACTTAAAAAACATTAAATAAAAGGATATGTCACGGGTACAACTTTATGCAAATGAAGTGATTCTTTCTATGAATGTGATTCTATGCTAACTACCGAATTGCCGAAAGCTCTATTCTTATTATTATTGATATTATTTTTATGTTGAGGAAGGTCCAACTTTACCAAAGTATATAGTAAAAAAGTCTTTATTATTATGATATTCTCGGCAAAAATAATTAACTAGTTATATCTTATAATAATTTAAAAGTATGTTATGAACAGTAACTTAGGTTTTAAGATTTGCCACAAAAGCTTGCTGCTGAGGACGTGTGTTATATCTAAAGTACGACATCAGCCTCTTCCTATTCTATGGTTGCTTGTTTCATTCTTCTCTTTCAAAATTTTCTTCTGCAATTGCTAATTTTCAGGGTTATATAGTGAGCGTTCTTCGTCACAACCTTTGTTCTTCGCCGGATTATTACCATTTAGGAGGAAGTGTTCTTCATTAATATTTATTAACCAAACGACATGTTATAATAATAGAATCAGTCAATCAATCAAACCATATATAACGGAGGACACTTAGTTATGAAAATTTAAAAATAAAATATGGGCTATATATGTTTGGTTTTAACCGCACTGCGTTAGTGCTGATCTCTCCTAAATGTGTGATCGAGTCAAGCTACATACGTTCCAATGTTTGCTGGTTATGATAATTGTATTACATTTGGTGTGAAGAAAACTACCTTTGAAGGTTTTTTATTGAATAAGTTATAACTTATAGCAATACAGCAAAAGATAAATAAACCAAACTTGTAATTACACAACGACATGCAAAGTTATTATGATGTAATTCTATATAAGTTCGACATGAAGACGTTGTCTACGTCTTTATTAAATTCATTTCAACTACAAAAAATAACACAAAAACTAACAATTAATATTAAGAAAAAAAACTCACACACACAAAAAGAAACCGTTAAAAATGAATTAAATTTGTTATTCGAATTATCTCAAACATGAATATCAGTTAGACAGTTAGTTAAGAAAAGTAGGGGTGGGGGTTTGCCGGTTTGTCAATATGGTTTAACTTCATTGAGATCTAAAAACAATACTATAAACAATACAAGAACAATAGAAACAATACAAAACATAGAAAGAAAGATGCATCCTCAGTGGGTTGTGACAAAGACGAAGAACAAGAATGAAGATAAAATCTATAATTGAGGACTACATGGTTGTTGAATTGCGTTTTGAGAAGGATTAAAGTGTCCTTTAAATAGGTAGATTACCTTCAACAGGAAGAAGACAATCGCGTAATCACAGGAGACAAGAAAGGAATGCTAGCTTGATTAAGAGGATATTAACTTCTTGATTGATTATTGACACAGATTGGTTAAAATCCTCAAGAGCCCACATGAATCTTTTATAAATTAGTATGGGTGAGCCCATTTCAAGCAAAAAAAAATGTAGACCCACTTCAAAACAAAGATGTACACCGAAGTTGATTTCTTGTTATCTTTGCATTTAGCAAAGTTAGCAAAGTCAAAGTCTAAATATCCAACTACTTCCATTTTTTCCTTATTCTTTAAGTCACTTTATAGTATTTCGTCCATTATAGATATCAAAGAACTTACTTAGTTTTTATTTCAATGATCAAGGCCAAGATTACTTTGGTAAAGGTCTATCGTTCCAGCAATGTAAACAATATCTTGACGAATAAAGACTTGAGCATAAATAAGGCTCCCGACTATTGATGCATAAGGTATCATTCTTATTTTAATTATTAGAGCTACAGATTGAGAGCAATATAACATATTATAACGTGAGAGGACCCATTCAATTTAAGTTTACTGAGATAAACCTAAAATACCATTGACTCTATCTCGGTGCATTTTGATGCTAATAATGTAAGAGGCACCTCCGAGATCCTTCATATCAAAATTATGTGTGAGTAAGCACTTCAACTTATGCAACATATCAAAACTTTTACTTTCCAAGAATGTCATCCATGTAAGGACAATAATTGTGAAGTTGCTCCCACACATTTTGAGGTAGGTGCATTAATCCATTTGGTTCTTAAGGAAATCATGTTCTCCAATACTTCTTCAAAACTTTAGATACATATGAGCGATGCATGTTTTAGCACTTATATGGATTTCTCTTGCTTGTAGACTAAATGTTATTTACCTTTTAGAGTTAACGTTAAAAGTTAACGTTAAGGAAAGTGATTTTGACGTTCATCTAATGCAACTCGAAATGATAAAGAGCCAAGAAGGCCATCGCGATCCTTAAGGAATCCTTTTCGAGAGATAAGAGCTGAGGTCTCTTCATAGTTGATTCCCTCTTATTGAGTGAAGCCTTTTGAAAGCATTCTTGATATGTAGTGTTTCACGTTTTCATTTGGATTTAGTTTCTCTTGAACGCCCATTTATTTCTCACGGATTTAATCCCGTTGGGCAATTATAACAAATCTTAAAACTTTGTTTTTTCTTCATGGAGTCAAGCTCATTAGTATTATAGCTTGTCCCATTCAGAAGATTGATTACCACTAATAGTTTCATGATAAGATGTAGGATCAGTAAACTTTCTGGTATCCATTTTGGCTTCACTCAGGTAGGTTACATAGTCATCAAAATTAGTAAGCATTTTAAGCCAAGATGACCTCCTAAGTAAGTTAGCAGGTACAACATCGGTATTATTCTAATGTTGGTCGTTATAGGTGCTTACATTCTTAGGTATATATGGAGAAACATTAAGTTTTGAGTATGTAGGAGGTGGTGCAGTTAGGTTCGGAGTAGTATTGTATACAAGAGGAGTGATCAGAGGTAAATTAGTCGACGAATGTCTTTCCCTGTATTTTCTACTTCTTGCAAATCATAATAAGGATTTTGATTGCTCCCACTGATCTTAAAATCCCTGAGGAAATTTGCTTCGAGGGGCGTGAGAAAGACAATAAAATCTATGACCCTTTGAGTGATTCGGTATAACCGAATAAGTGACATATTATGTTTTCATGTCATCCTTCTTTTAAGAAAGGATTATAGAGCTTTGCTTTGGCAAAATAGCATAATACTTTCATATATCTTAGAGTTTGTGTCTTTCATATCCAGAGTGCATAAGAAGTTTTAGGATAGATTTGGAAGAAACTCTATTGAGTATATGAACGACTGCTTTTAAGACCTCGGTCCAGAGGAATGAAGGTAATTTTGAGTTGGTTAACATACCGTGTACCATCCGTACTTAATAAAATAACTTATTTATCACTAACGTATTAGTTTTTTTTTTTTTTTTGAACAACAAAGGATCTGACATGCTGGCCACCAGGAGCCGGATGATGTAATCAAAGTCGATTTCTTAAACTTCGTAAGACCGGATATAATATAAAGTCGTAACATGATTCACGGATGAGTTGATAGTATTACTTTTTTTTTTTTACTTAGGTATAAGTAAATAGAAGTTTAATAATTAAACGAATAAGAGAATGTGTCTTTAAGAAAAATAGATACAAATAAACCATTATCAGGTTTCTAGTATGTTTAGATCTTACTATAATCACCAAATAAAGCCAAAATAACAATTTGATTTTGACTAAAAGTAATCCAAGAATCTAAAAGTCCAAACTATACTTTTCAATCTTAATCTACATTTGAATAATACGATTTCTTTTAAACAGTGAACACTCTAGTGGATTGCGTAAAGTAAGAACCATGACTGAGGATATAACATGAAAATAACATGCACTTGTTCATCGAAAGGTACAACTGATAAATACAATAAACGCCACATGGTATTTGCGTGCTCCACATCGAAGACCACTCATGGTCCATACAATTTTATTCGACTAAATGAAATGAATCCACAATAAAAATGACAAAATAAGAAAAAATGAGCCGCAACCAAACAAACCCGATAAAACGACAAAACTGTAATGCATTTATGGTGATCTCTAACGTGAAACAATAAAATGATGCAAACTGTTTAGGTAGTTTATTCTCAATCATAAACGGTGTATCCATATATTATACACTTTTAAAAAATATTTAAATTTATTACAACATTAGAAGTAACGATGAGAATGGGATGGTTTGGTTAATCACAACCACATAACTGAATAGAACCTTGATCCAAACTCGTTGAGTTTTTCATCACGTATTTACCCGTCAGGAGGCAGGTATATCCGTTAACTTATTAAAAATATCCGTTGGGAATGCCCGGCACAAAACCCGACTGTATCGGGTAACTCGTAATCATTAATCAACAAAAAAAGATGCATTTGTTCAACAAAATATGCTTACCTTTTAACAAATTAAACACTACGTGCTACACTTGCATTCAAGTTTCATAAAATATTCATATAGAAAAACATACCTAATATTCTTATATGAAATATACTTAAATTAAAAAGAGGAAATTTATATTAGGTATATATATAATTAACGGCCGGTGTGAGTAAACAAGTACATATAATCGGGTTAACAGGTCGGTAAACAAGGATATTACCAAATCACATACCCGCAAAAAAATTTAGGTTTTAGGTATACCCGTTCCATATGTTACACGTTTCGAATATACCGTCGGGAATGGTGTTTTCCATCCTTATTTGGAAGTCAAATTTTACCCCTTATGGGAATCGTACCCACCATCTCCTACACCTACTTGCTCCTATCCTATCACTACATCAAACTCACATACCCTGATCCATATTACTTAAGTGTGAATTGTAACATCCGCGAAATTCAGGTCAGATTCCGATTCAATTATACGTACATATATACGTATTATCATGTATACTAGAATAATTATACGTATAATTAAACTCAAACAATCAATTCTCGGTCACCACTCATCATCTTCACTAACCCTCGATGATCAATTCTCGGCCATGCATGGACGTATGGATCCACTCGATTTCATGCATGCGGGTCATGCAAACCCCACGATGATCTTCCGTCGATCACAACGCAACCCCTCGATGCAAAGCATGGATCCTCTCGATCCATACCAACCTCTCGGCAACCTCTCGACGGCACCATCAACCTCACGATCAATATCAACCTCTCGACAACCATAACCCATCCTCTCGACGGCACATGAGAACCCCTCGACCACAAGGCATCCTCTCGATCCCACACAAAGCTCTCGACGGAATTCAATCCACCCTCTCGATGGAATTTAATCCATCCTCTCGATGATCTCTCAAGCCTCTCGATCACAACCTCTCGATGATCCCTTCCAATCCTCTCGGCCACAATAAAAAGAATCCCCTCGACAACCATATGACACACTCGATGAACCTCTCGGCCACCATGCCGAGAGGATTGATCCTCTCGATGAACCACAAATGAAACCCCACTAATCAACACAATCTCAAACCTCTCGGCCGCCCCATCATACCCCTCGATGACCCATCAGCCCTCTCGACAAAACAGCCACCAAAGTCAAACATTATCCATTATACAATTGCACAAACCATACTTGGAAATCTAGATTTCCTACTTAAACCCATCACCTTATCCTTTTCCATTCCTTTCATTCCAATTCGGCAGCAACAACCAACAACACTTTCTCTCTGATTTGTTTCACCATTTCTCTAAGTATTATCATCATACAAGACTCATTTGAATCATAAGAAAGGCTACATTGGAGTTCTTGGTTGCTTATTGAAGAATCTCGCCTTCTCCCGACAAACCTTACGTAAGAAATCTCGTGTTAAGCTCTTAAACTCTTAATATACCTATCTACATGTTAAACACACGAAAATGAGGTGTTATAATCAAGAATCATACAAAAACACATTCAAGATACATAAACATGCAAAATATCATTTTACAACTTTCTGTCCGAATCTATTTTCGGCCATAACTCGATCGAGACGAGTCCAAATCGTGCAAAGTCTGAG
>WOUH02000045.1:7944941-7955869 GCA_009936405.2 Stevia rebaudiana
AAATATGGAGATGCGGGGTATCGATCCCCGTACCTCTCGCATGCTAAGCGAGCGCTCTACCATCTGAGCTACATCCCCATTTGATATCCCTAAATAACTGCTAATATCTTTGAAAGCTGTTGATTACCACTACGGTGTTTTGATTCGAGGTTTATCTGCTCGGAGTCGGATCACCTGCGGCAGCCGTTCACAAAGGGCACATCGAAATGCTGCGAAGATTCATATCACAACCTTCAATAGCACAAAGATGTCGTTGCCTTATCAGCCGGCAAGTTTCCGGTGACTCATTCCGTCGATGTTCTTCTTCCTCTAATGCGGCGGCGTCGTCTCAACTTCCTGTGGGAACTTCCGTCGAACCACCGGCGGACGCTCATTTTTCCGATGATTACACTTCTCAACCCCCCGCCAGGATATCTGTAGATCGGTCTGGATTGAGCAATCCAACTGGTTGTAAATTCTGTCTACTGATTCATTGTTATACGTATTTCAGTTGAGTTGTGCAATAACTTACTTGTCTTTGTTGCAGAGCACTCTCATGAACCTTGGGAGGATTCTGAGCTTGTTAAGCATCTTAAAAGCATAATTAAGGTTTAACTGCACCTCTGTCTCTCTGTTTGTATCCAATTTGTTGTCAAGTTTTGTTTTTTGAGTTGAGTTGAAGAGTTAAACACTGGTTGTCTCCATTATATAAGATAGAATTTGTTACGATTATCTTTTATCATAATAATAGTTGTGATTAGATTAGGGTTCTTTTGTAGCTATCCTCATTGTATCCTATAAATCGTTTCAACAATAATGCACAATACCTCACTAGCTTTATATTATTCCATATCATTTATAATATACTGTTTGTTAATTGTGTTATATGAACTAATCTTATTCATACATCTATGTAATTATTTCATTTTGCCTGATTTTCATCAACTCAGACAAGCAAATTTTATTTCAAAAAGCACACTTTTAATAGTAGATTGTTAGGCCCCATTACTTCATATCAATCAAAATCATCAAGATGTAAACACAACAAATTGATTTTTACTGTTTATTTATGATGCTTAACATAACAAAATGTTACACAACAAATTGATTTATAATGTTTATTTATGATAACATAACAAAATGTAACACAACAAATTGATTTATACTGTTTATTTATGATGCTTAACATAACAGTCACTTCATAGTCAGGATATTGTTTGTCAGTGAAAGTTGATTTGATTATTCATTGTTTTTGGCTATCTCTTCATCTTCATAATGAATTATGACTGTTTTTTTTTCAGTTTAGAGGTGGTCCAATATCGGTTGCTGAATACATGGAGGAAGTTCTGATAAACCCTAAAGCTGGGTTTTATATCAATCGGGATGTTTTCGGTGCAGAAGGCGACTTTATAACCTCTCCTGAAGTAAGCCAAATGTTTGGAGAGGTAATTTGCAGCAGTACTTATTTTCTAAAGTGGTTGTTATCATATTCACACATTTGTGTTTCTTGAATTAAGTTCTACCAAAAAGTATTATGTTACTAATCTTTGTGCTTTTATTGCTTCAGATGGTTGGTGTTTGGGCAATGTGTTTGTGGGAGCAAATGGGTCAACCAAATAAAGTCAATCTAGTTGAGCTTGGACCAGGAAGAGGAACTCTTATGGCTGATCTTCTACGCGTATAGTACTTTTATTATTAATATATGTTTTAGAGTTAATTACATAGATGGTACCCGTGATTAATGCAACATAACTGGTTTGGGTACTAAGGGTTTAAAGTAACTGGTTTGGGTTTTATGCTTATAGTTTTGTACGAGTTTGGGTATTATAGAAGCCTTCCTTTAAATTTTCCGTTAAATTATCGTTAATGACTAAAATACCCTTTGACTGATAGTATAGTCAAATTCAAAGGGTAATTTGGTCACGTCACTCTAATTTAATGGAAAAGTTAAAGGAAGTTATCCTTAATGCTTAAACTCGTTACAAAACTGAAAGCATAAAACCCAAACCCGTTACTCTAACCCCTACAATACCCAAGTTTGTTACTTTCAGCGAACTATAAGGACAATTTGTGTAATTACCTCTATGTTATACTACTTCCATGCTTAACTTTCCTTTATTAGTTTTTGCCATGATAATATGCGATATGATTGTTAATAAAATGTCATTTTCTAATATAGGGTGCTTCAAAGTTTGAGAAATTTACACAATCTATAAACATACACATGATTGAAGTGAGTCCAACGTTAAAGAAAACCCAAAAGACAACGTTGAAATGCAATAACGAAGATGGTGTTGATGAAAACATTGCTACCACATTGACCGGAATACCCGTATCATGGCACTCTACCCTAGAGGAGGTTCCAACCGGAGGTAAGTATGCATTTATGTTTTTTATTTTTTAATGAACGTTGATAGTATTGTATAATATTGTTTCTAAGTTCAACCTCCTGACTATATATCGTGTTTTTAGAGCATCAATAATATCAATGTGATCAAATAAATTTGATTTTTAAGCCCTTCAAATTCATCTCCAATAATATCCAGCCAATTGATTAGCATATATATGCCTTTAATGTATCTTATTCTAAAAATTTTGAATGATTAAGTCTAGTGATGGACTTTCCAAATTTTGATACTTAAATTCACATTTCATATCTTGACTTAATTTTTTTTTTCTTTTATGCAGTTCCAACAATTATTATTGCTCATGAATTCTTTGATGCTTTACCAGTTCATCAATTTCAGGTTTAAGTAGCTACTTAAGCCGTTAATCTCTCTTTCTGATGCATGTTCTAATATTTCCTCATTGTCTATTGTATTCTGAACATTTTCGGGATATTTTGAATGAAATTTTGTTAAATCTTTTTCCTTATGGGTATGAATGGTTCAGATTAAATGATCTTTAGATTCATTCTTTATACAAAAGAAAATGCAACATTTGACTTTACACATAGTTCAATGGTAATATTTAAATCCCAAAGTACCCCTTAATAAATAAAAAAGTTGAAATTAAAGGATTACCATCAACCTCACCAATATCTTGTTGAATTTGGATTATAAACACGCAAAACTGAATTACTCTAAATGATTGTGTTCATTGTTTTGCAATGGTAGTAATACCTTAATACTCAGTATTTTATTGTTTATCCAGAAAGCTTCCCGTGGCTGGTGTGAAAAAATGATTGATGTTGGTGAAGATTCAAAGTAATTTTTTCCGTCATTATCTTCGAAAATTTCCATAGACTGATATCATATATTCAATCGATGCATTTCTTCAAAAGCTTTCTAATTTGAATATTTAATAATTGTTTTCCTTTTGTTATCACTTTTCAGGTTCCGGATCGTGCTATCACCTCAACCTACACCAGCATTACTCTATCTTCTAAAACGTTTCAAGTGGGCCCAAACCGGAGAATTGACTAAACTAGAACATGTTGAGGTTTGCCCCAAAGCAATGGATTTGACACAAACTATTGCCAAGAGAATAAGTAGTGATGGTGGTGGCGCGCTTATAATCGATTATGGATTGGACGCGATGGTCTCTGACAGTCTTCAGGTTTGTTACTCTTCTAATGTGACAAATGCTATGCAATATTTTGATGAATTATGCTTTGTTTGGATATTTGATTAATATGAGTGGCAAAATGGTCTTTTTTTCAATCTTGTTGAATTTTTTAAATAATTGGTTTATCAAACATAATTACGTAGCGTTTTTTTTGTAATGATCCAAATATCTTGAATAAAACACGTGTATTATTTCTTTTACAGGCAATTCGAAAACATAAATTTGTTAATATTCTGGATGATCCTGGTTCTGCTGATTTAAGCGCGTATGTCGATTTTCCTGCAATCAAGCACTCTGCTGAAGAAGTTTCAGGTAGGCTTTCTTTACTTGTGATCACTGATCATGCATTTCCAGTCCCAAAATAAATGCAATGTTACACCCATGAAAATTGTTTATATAGTCCAAAACTACCAGTATTTTTTTTAGATTTTAAGTTAATTACATAGATGGTCCCTATGCTTTGGATAAAGCAACAGATTGGGTACTAAGCAAAAAAAAAAGTAACAAGTTTAAGGTTTGTGCTTCCATATTTGTAGCGAGTTCGGGTGTAAGGTAACTCTTGTTAACTTTTCTGTAAAATTATGTTGAAATGACCAAAATACCCTTTGACTTTTTTTCATTTTCATTGTCAAAGGGTATTTTTGTCATTTTACCATAATACAACATAAAAGTTAACGGAAGTCAACCTTAATTTCCAAACTCGTTACACAACTAAAAGCACAAACCCATATTTGTTACCTTTAAACCGTTGTATCCAAACCTGTTACTTTGCCCAAACCACAAGGACCATCTGTGTAACCACTCTTATGATATTGAAACAAATTTGCAGAAGATGTGTGCGTGTACGGACCCATCACTCAGTCTCAGTTTCTTGGTAATCTCGGGATAAATTTCCGCGTGGAATCGTTACTGCAAAACTGCACCGATGAGCAAGCGGAGTCACTGAGAACCGGGTACTGGCGGTTGGTGGGTGACGGTGAGGCCCCGTTTTGGGAAGGACCCGATGATCAGACACCCATCGGGATGGGTAGTCGGTATTTGGCAATGGCTATTGTTAACAAGAAGCAAGGTAACCCTGTTCCGTTTCTTTAAAAAACATAGCATAAGTTAAGAGTTATTTTTAAAGGAAGTTGAATTTGATGTGTTTGAGTTTAATAAATATCATTTGCAAAGCATTTGGCTAGTTGTTGTATAATGTTTATGTACTTCCCATGTGTTCTATCTTTTTATCAAGGTTAGAATATATATATATTTTGGCAAGAATTACATGGTAGCACGCAATTGATGTAGTTAGTCTTGTAAAGTAAGTTCGACTCATTCGACTCGTTTATAGGAAAGTGGGTTGAGTTGGGTTGTATTCTATCTTTACGGTTGATATAAGTAAACTAAAAAGGTTGAATAATATGAAAGAAGTGCTGTTAAAAAAAACAAAAAATAAAAAATAATTATGAAACCAGTCAAATGGGTTAAAATTTGAATATATTGAATTTAAGTGCGTAGAAACTCTTAAAACCGTTTCATGTTAAAAAAAAATTAAACTCTCGTAACAATCTTGTTTATGTAATCGTAGTTTTTTTATACATAATAATTATTTATATAGAATAAATTACACAGGTCAGAATTGTCTCTATGGTAAGTCAAACTCTATCTTCTATTCTTAACTTTGACTGTCATTCCTATTGTTCACTCAATTGTTAGGCTTTTGGTTTCTGGAATGGATGTCTATTAGGTTTTGTTAATTAATTAATAAATCATTGTTACTCTAGGTTAATAAAAAAAAAGGATAAGATACAAACCCCACTCTTCCCAAATGCTAAACCCAACTTTTTTAATCTCCTTTGACCACCTGCAAATCGCAAACTCATCTTTTCAAGCTTCAAGCTACCTCAGAGTATGACTAAATCCAATTTAATTCCATTTTTTAATATTCTGTAGCATTCATGTTGATTCACATGTTATGATAGCTCTTAATTTACATTCCATTTATAGTTTCATCATTAACCATTCACTTATGAGTTGATGGAATAGTTCTTGAGTCACATTGAGTTGATTATAATTGGCAAAATTAACTTCTGAAACCTAATACCATCGAATTAGATTTTATCGATGACCAAATAAGGAAACTTCGTTTAGTAAGGAGCTAGATGCATTATACACTCCAATACATTGTTATCTACAAATTGCTATCAAAACTTACATGTTGCCGATAAGCGCAACAATATTGGATAATTTAAAGATATGTTTCGTTGTTTCCTCGGCCTCTCAACAAAGCAAGCATGTAATGTTTAGAAAATTGTGAAACAATCAACTGCCACATGTCATATAATTTAATAGGGGTGACACGTGACATATTATTACTCTTTTATTAAATATGATAGATGTATATGTGCGTTACCACTTAACATTATATCATTTTTCTATATTGGATTTTGAGCCTGTCAAGTTCGGATAGTCGACCCATTCTATTTTCGGTATCATACCTTTTCATGAATGTAGTTCTATTTTCTCTCTTGGAAGAGCGAGCAAGGTCGGTAACGTATCCATTTCCGCCCTCTAGTCAAAAGGTATTCACCTTCAGCCATATATTCCATCCAAATGCCCTCGCTGTGAGTGATAACTTGAGTAATCATATAGTCCGAATATACTTCATTGGGATGGATCTCCTTAGAATGATGTAAACAAACCAAGTTTATATACTTTTAATAATGGTATCTTTATTTTTAATAACTGATTGTAATCAAGCCCAAGAACACAAACTGAGAAATTTATCTCAACACAAACGCTTGTGTTGTAAATCTTTACTCTTACTTGTGTAAAAACAAACTTAATAAACAAGCTACTACTCAAACTCTAGTTAGACTAAAACAATTCGAATACTAGATAAATTTATACATTTCAACTATCTATTTATTACTAATTATTTAACTCTTTCAAATTACCCTTTAACTTTTCACTTTTTCTTTAAGAACCACACCGATCAAGGTTAATCCCTAAAATAACATATTAAAAATTATAAACTCTTCAAGCCACCAAAAGAATGTTCGTTAATTCTCCAATCTAACTTCAAACTTAATGATAGCTTTGAAATTAAGTTTACCTGCTTGATCTGAAAAGTTTCAAGGAACAGAATAATATGCTCACAACTATAAGTTTGTATTTTCTCCATTCTTATTCATTTAAAAAAAATATTAAAACGTATTCCATTTTCTTATGATAACTTTTTTATTCACAAGGAGAAACTATTTTCTTAATTTATAGAAAAATAAGTGTTCTGAAATTAACTGTTATCGACCTAGTGTATTTACATTTACGTGTCATGGTTACGGTGGTTAACCAAGGACTTAATGATACTCCACTTAATATAGGTGCACAAATCCGTTTTCTCTTCAAACGGGTTTGAACTGAAACCAGTTTTTTTAGAAAAGAATGATTGGGTTTAATTTGGGTCGATTTGAATTATATCAATTTGAAACCGGTTTAACGTATCATATTAGAAAACCAATATTAACCGGGACTTTGGTTTACGTCTTCAGTTTTGGTTCTCAAACAGTCAAACCCATTTTAGTTGCATTTGGATGGTACTAATGATGAGTCAACAACGACCATGACAAAAAGACCAAGATTCCAAACCCACTGGCCATTCTTACTTGTTATTCTCTGCCGTAGATTATACTCAAAGAAAAGAACTAATTATAACCAAACCACGTTACAGAAAAACAACTAATTAAACTATATACAATCAAAGACTTAGGTGAAAAGTAATTGTGATAAACAGATCGCATAGTGCTTTAAATAAGTTTTATTATTTATTTTAACAGATAAAATTATACAAATATAATATTATAGATTAATTGGGTGAATATAATATTAATATGTAAAGTTATAATGAAAAAGAAATTAATTCTTTCGAACTAAATATATTTCAAATCCTTAGTCTTCTTGTCTTGTTTTTTCTTTCTCTTCCTGTCTCTTTCTACCGCTTTTGGTCACCAAATATTAAGTTTATTTATTTTTTTCTCTTCCTGTCTCTTTCTACTGCTTTTGGCGACCAAATATAATTTTACTTATTTTTTTAAATTTATAGCCATTTTTTAGACCGTATTCATTTAAACATTTGTTTAACAACTCAACAATACACATCAGCAATAACAAACTCATGTTGTGAAGTAAGGTTTTAAACATTGTGATATATTTTACAGCATTGTTCTTATGCATGCTAAAACGGCATCAAATTATTTCTTTTCAATGGAATTACAATCAACCCTTTCTGAACCCCTTAAAAAAGCTATAAAAATTGTTAAATCAGGGTTCCAAAAAAATCCGCTCACAAAATCAAGTCTTAACGCCCGCCACATGTCACAAAACTAGATACTCCACATGGCACCGGTCGCCATCCTTCCACACGAACTAATTACAACCAATCACAATACACCACATGTCGTCATCTGCATTGTCGCGGTCTAAAATTCTCAGCTGACATAAGCGAGTTCACAAGATTATCAAGCCGTTTAGCCCCACTCGTAGGGTTAACCCGTGTCAGATTCCCAACCACCAAGCACGGGTCCGAACCATTTTCACGACCCCCAATGCACCACCCACCGGGAACAATCATATTCGGGCCTCGAAAAAGCAATTCGGAGTCGATCCGGTCAAGAACCTGTTCATCTTGATGGAACTTTCTTGCAAACGGGGCGTTACTATTAACCATTCGACGCATGTCTTGTAATGTTAGGTAGTGAGGATGTTGTTTTGGCGGGTTGTCCCATGCTATAAAGTGGAGATCACTGTTTACGGTGGTGTTTTTGAATTCGTTTGTGTTACATATGACCGTATGAAAGTAGCCTTCCGGAGACGAGATGAAATTTGAATAGTACATAAGAACCGTTCGAGGTAAATTGTCCCATCCCCATATACAAAAGTCGATAAATGAGCGAGATAAAACCATCCAAGCAGATCCTGAGATTAAATGCAAAAAATGATTTTAAAAAAAAAACTGAAAAGTAGCACTTGAACTATATATATATATAAGCTAAGAGTCATCATGGATTCATCGTACTCAGTATATCACACTTAAAAATAGGGTCTAAGGAGGGTAGATGTAGACAGCCTTACCTCTATCCCGTAGGATAGAGAGACTGCTTCAGATGAGACCTCTGACTCATGTATATAAACTAAGAGTCATAAATGATAAATCCATAAGGTCATAAGACAAGAAAATTGGTCGTATGAAGTATGAATTAAACATCTGTCTCCTTAATAAGCCAATATTGTCTACTTTGCTCGCGAGTAACTCACATATTTGTTTTTGGTTACGTAAGTAGAAACTTTAAACCATACAGGATGTCACCAAACCTGAAACTACTCTAGTATGTTTAACTGTGGAGTTCTCATCGCATTTACATCGAATGCGTGCAAAGTGACGAAACAAGTTGATGTGAGATTTGCCTACGATGTTATAGCTAATAAACAATCAAAAGGCATTTTCTTTCAAAATATCTAGAGGAGAATCTTAACCTGGTTTAATGTCAAACTTAGGGTCCATCAATTAAGCTAAGTCATTAAAACAACTTAACTCAATGTGAGAAGTTATTGGTCTACATAACTAAAAACCAGAGCCCAAAGTTCTTAAACACAACTTATGCTCGATATGGGAATGAGAATTACAAAACAAATACCTAAACTAAATTAATTAAAATCAGATGTAGAATTGCCCAAAACAATCACTTTAAAAGAAATTGACTTTTTTTTTTCAATATCAACTGATTTCATGTCTAAAATTGAATGATCTGGTGTATATGTCTATATCACAATTACTACAATTGATTAATAAGAATGAACTATAGAATTTAGATGCTAGAAATAGATGTCATAACAAACCTGTAAATAACTTAAAAGCAGTAGGTACACTTCGTCTCTGTGTGATCCAAAAAACATCAGTTTTTTCAGTCATATACAATCCAGGATCAACAATCACAGGTTTTGCTCTTTGAAACCTGATTGATAAATATTCAGTTAGATTATCATAGTAGTAAGGATCTGATAGTTCGATTTACAGCATCTTACTCTTTCCATCCAATATTGCTTGTATGATCGATGAAATTAAGATCCCTTGGTAAGGATGAGAATGTATGAATCAGATCTGAAACAAACACGAACGCATCAACATACGAACACAATTGTGGTGAATTAACAAAATTGAACAACGAATTTACCATCTTGAGTGACGAGGGGGTAATCAGAGGCGCTGAGATTGATAAACCAGTCCCAATCTCCACCTTCTCTCAATAACATCGCCGCCGCGTGAAGCGTATTCGCCACCATAGTCGGTCCACGATAGGTCACGAGATTCGCCTTTGTAATCATCACCACATTGCCGAATTTCATGAACACCGGATGGTTTTTCACAAACTCATGCAACTCAAGCCGCTCCTCCGGCGAAGATTCGGCGTCTAGATGGACGACGTAACGGTTATTCGGATGGTATAAAGCGAGAAGCGTCCGTCGGAGCATAACGCCGTCGTGATTCGAGCCGGAGATGAGGTAAGCAAACCGAGGCGGACGAGGAGCATCGGAAACACCGATCGGCCGGAGCTTATCTTCGACAAAGGCAGAGTTTCCGGTCATGGCGTAGAACCCGTAGATACGATTGCCGTCGAGTGAAGTAAGGGTTAGGAGAAACAGTAGAAATACAAATCCGGTTGATCCAACAGCTAATGGATAGATCCATTTCCTCTTTATAGTATGCGGATGCCTTAAATGCATGTAAAAGCTCCTTAATTTCTTCATAATCGATTAACGTCTGCCGATTTGAAGCAAATCGGTGACGGAACTGAGGCGGCGGTGAAGGGAGAAATCGACGGCAACGGAGTCGTTGATGTTGAATATTAAGGGGATACGAAATGGAGAATCAATTGAGGATCAGATTTGTTTGGAAAGAGTATATTTGTCGCTGATTTTCTCACTCTACAGAGCATCAATGGCGGCTTGAGTGTGAATCTGAGAATCTCCAAGATGTTGAACAAGAAGAAGGTGTTGACAGATGGGTGCTGAGGTTTTAGTGGTTGGATGTGGTGAGAAAAATAATATGAAGTTTACGCAAGTTCACTAATAATTCAACTTGTTTGAAATAACAGTGACTATTGTTATCAAATATGAATTCAAGAATATGGATGATCATCAATTTTAATATTTGTAATTTAATAAAGATCTTTTAGATTTACTATTAATGTTTATGTCTTTTTGTTTTTCTAATAGTGTAAATTTTGTAGTATAAATACTTCCTTAATGTAAAGAGTAAAATACACCTCTTGTATACACTTATATGAGTTATACATTTCTTCTCATTCTCTCTAAAAAGTACTTACAAATATATCTTATAATCT
>WOUH02000045.1:7966530-7991959 GCA_009936405.2 Stevia rebaudiana
TGGTAGAGGTAAGGCTGTCTACATCTACCCTCCTCAGACTCTACTTTTAAGTGGGATATACTGAGTACGATGATGATTAGTTTAAAGTATCAACTTTAAAACAAAAAGATCACCAACAACGTCCCGGGGAGAAAACACTAAAGGATTGAAGACCAAATCAGAATTGTCTTAGAGTAAGGTTTAGACAACCGGGTTTAAGCCTGGTTGCTTGTATTAATGGCATAGGAAATGATAATGGAAGGATTCTTTTCACCCCGTGAAAAATATGCCTAGACTCGCCACCAAATATCAATACATTCCAACAAAATTTTGTTCGTCTTGTTTTCATCTATGGTATGACCATACAAGAATTCTGCAGAGTTGCCAATAGAGATGGAAACCACCGGCAATCCTCTCGTTAGACTATCAGAACTCTCATCGCAATCCTGCATTTAAACAAAAGATTTCAAATCATTTACCTACAAATGGAACCAGTAGGGTTATGTCTTACATGTTATGTTTCAAATAGCTTAACTCTAAAGGAGGCTTGATTGTCATTCATATTGTATTCAATCAAATAAATACTGGTATTATACTATATCTAAAATCATATATGGTATACAATCAGATGTGTGACATTAATTGTTTCAAATAAGTTTTTGAAAAAAGAAAAATAAACTACCCCGGGTTACCTCTAACTTTGATTAATAGGGCTTTGTATAGCCCAAATGATGACAAAAGCAAAACAAGTCTCATGTGAAAAATACATTTCCCATTTTGTTCAGAATGACACGTTATGTGAAGTGTAAAATGTTAACATCACAATTCACAACCTTGAACTTCCTGGTAAATAAATTGAAAAGTAAATTACTTTTTAGTCACTGATTTAGGCACTTTAACTATCTAAGACCAGAAGTAAATCTTTTAACAAATCAAGCCTCACGGCTTGATTTCTACAAGCATTTCAGTCAAATTCATTAAAAAGGTTATATTTTTCTGTGGGATTTTAATAAATAACCACGACACCAAAAACATATTCACTCCTTTAAGAACACATTGGTTAATTTATTAACAGAAAAATTTGGCTAAGAACACATTGGTTAATTTATTAACAGAAAAATTTGGCTAAGAACACATTGGTTTATTTTTGTTATTATTATTATTGTTAATATTATTATGAGAGTAAACTCTGCTTTTGGCCCTATGATTATTAAAATAGCTAGTTCAGGCTATGAACACATTGGTCAATTTTATTCACAGAAAATTTTGGCCTTGTTATTAAATTGGACTGAAATGGTTATTGAAATCAAACCATAAGGCTTGACTAATTAAAAAACTCGTTTTTGAACTAAGTGGTTAAAATACCCAGACCACAGTGACCAAAATAGTAATTTAGTCTAGATTAAACTACAAAAATATTCAAAACTAGCCTTATGTTGAAACAAAAAACAAAAGCCCACGATAAAGAACTTGTATTTGAATCATTTTACGTCAAATAGCACCTATATTTGTTGGCGTTGATAAGATGTACAAGTCAAAAGCTAACATTAATAGGTGCGTATGTGTATGTGTGAGCAAAAACTAACCTGACGAAGGCTAAGTCGAGTGACGTTTGAATAGAAATTGGTCACGCAAACATCTGGGCTCATTGAAGGAAGTCCCTTCATATGGCGTCGGCCATGCAAAACCGTGGCTTTAGTGAATGAAACAAGTTCATCTGGAAGCGGTGGTGGTTCGGAACCATCACCTCTGTAACGATTCTTATAGCTTGTTACGGGATCCCAGTTTCGACCAAAACATGTCATATGTAGTTCAAGTTTAGCTCTGTTTTGGTCACGAGGCTCGTAAAATCCCGCGGGACCCACACCCCACTTTTGACATATATTCATTATATCAACCTAAAAGATTAAACGAAAAAAATTGGCATTTTCTTGTGAGTAAGAGCAATAACTTTAGCCTCATTTGTTGACCATTAAAAAAGCAAAAGAAAGATATTGTAGTTGCGGACTTGTAGTTCACAAAATTTATTAGCACTTCACTACAAATCATATGTATGCTTTGACGGTTAAATAATGAAAGGTGTTCCTCAACCCTATAAGAATTAAAACCACTTAAACAAAATAACTAAAAAAACCTACCCATCATGATTGTTGATACAAAAACATGAAGAAAAATACAAAAGGTGCATGACAACACATACAATTATTAACAGGAAACAAATACAAACCTGTCCTATGAGGGTGATGTAATTTTTTAAGAGAATCATTCCGGGTTCAAGTTTTTCAAAAGAATGACGAAGATTTGTCCATTTGAACGCTGGCAACGTGACTAAGTTGGGGTTAATTAGACTAAATGGTTCTGTTTCATCGTGACAACTATTGTGATACTGCTTTAATTTTGCAATTGGAGGACCATGAAATGCATCCTGCATGTATAAAACTTGTTATAATATATTTGGGGATGACAAATAACAGTTTTATAAGTGCATACAACAAAAATAAAAAATTAGGAATATTTGAAAAAACTAAAAAAACATCAAAAGTAAAACACTCGTTAACATCAATCAAGGCACAAAGCTTGTAGTTTAGGCGCAAAAGAAAATTCAATTTTACCAAACCCAAAATTTTGATTAAAACAGAAACCCTAATTTTGATTAAAACTTTTTATACTTTTTCATGATTAGAGCTGGGCAGCTTTAATTTATCGGTATAATTAGCGGTGGTTTGTGCGTGTGTGGAAAGAAAAAACCGACTCAAAGAAACATGGATCCTTAGAATTAAACCTAGTAAAACTTCAACAAAGCAAATAAAGTAATTTTGAGAATAATATAAACGTAAGATAGATGAAGAAAATTGCTTACCCTTCCACCCCAAAACTTTGAAGATACCAGTCTACTTAATCCGTAGAACTTGGAATGATTCATCGTTATTGATTAGCTTGCTACAATTTGAGGAGAAGCATGGTTTAACAAACGGTTATAATACAAATTAGGGTTGCACAAAGTCGGTTAACCATGAGATTGGTTAACTAACTGAGGGTTCGGTTAATTGAAAGCGTTAACCATAACCGATTGGTCGGTTAGCCATGACTCCGTCAACCACCGGTTATGATTCAGTTACGGTTAATCTCGATTAATTAGACATTGTGTTTTATTTTTGTTTTTGTTTTGCTCTGTGGTCTAAAATTAGAATTATTGTGCAACTAATAATGTTTCTAAATTAAGATGTAAATTGTTAAATCAAAACTGAAGATTTCATGTCAAATTTGAAGTGAAAATATAGTTTGTTTGAAGATTTCATATCAAGTTTGAAGTGGAATATAGTTTGCTTGACCTCAAAATTTGAAGGTTCATGCAAAAATAAGCAAATACTTCGACAAGGCTTTTAACTTTTAGTCCAATAGGTCCATGTTACCTAATAACAAAACACACAAATATTAAAAAAACTAACAAACTATAATCGGTTCGGTTCAGTTAAAGTCTGTTAATTCCTTGTCTTAACCGAAACTGTAACCGAATGGATTAGTTAATGAATTGGCTTAACCATAACCATTGGTTAAAGTTGGTTTCAGCGAAAATCGGTTATGGTTCAGTTCAGTTATCGGTTATTTTTTAGTTATGGTTAACAATGCTCACCCCTAATTATACAAATAAAAGTTTTTTAAGCATAGGAAAGATTTGTGACCTTTAATTAAACTAATGAATGATTAAGATCAATTGGTCTCACTTTATACAAAAAAAAGTTACACTATTTTTCGAGTTCAATCAAGTTCCACTCGTTTTTTAAAAATCAAATAACTTTTACAAGTTTTATTATTTTTTCAAAAAAAATTCATCACAAAATAAAGAATTTTATTATCATCATTAATTTGAGTATAGTATTAATGATGATATGGTATTTTGTAACATCCGAGAAATCTGATGACAAGTCCTGTTATTATATTCCGATTTGTAAAAATTATTATTTCCTAATGAAAATTACGTGGGATTTATTTAATCGTATCATCACTCAAACTCTATATATATTTTGAGAAGTATAAATTAGAAACCCACTTTCAATAAAAAATGTGGAAAACCCTGCTTTTACATATGTAACAGAGTAAGTTTTCTTTTAAATTTTTCTATAACTCTCCATTCAATTTTATGAATTTTGGTGAAAAAAATATAAAAAAGCGTCCAGTGGATATTTAAAAAAATATTTGTATAAAAATGACATTCATTCAATATTATGACTTTTTGTGAAAAAAATATAAAAAAGCGTCAAGTGGATATTAAAAAAAAATATTTGTATAAAAAATGACATTTTTTTAGAAAATACATATATGTTACATATGGAGAACGCTTTTTTTTTTATAATTTCTTGCATATTTTTTTTAAAAATCCCTTCGGTATTTTTATATATAAAAAGTGACAAAAATAAGTATAAAACATACCATAGTTTTTGTAAAAAAGAATAATTTTTTATATGGTTTTCTTGAGTTTTTCTCATTGAGTGTGTGTTTCTATTTTATCCATACCCTACATATGTAAAATTTATGTTTGACCTGACTTTTTACATTTTTGACCCGACTTTTTGGACTTTTTTCCCTTTCTAGAGGAACCACAATCTAAATATATATATTTTTAAATAGGGGTGTGTATTATGTGAACCTGAATATAGAGAGTTAACAAAAAACTCAATATACGAGACAACACGAATTAACATCATCTAGTATCATAAACATTTCTAATGAATCAAACCGGCTTTGGCGCCCTCTTGTGTGACTTGTATATGTTTTAACCAACCAACAAATTAAACAAATATGAGGGTTAACTTAGATAACCCGACTAACCCACAACCTTATTAATTCGAAGCTGATTAACCCTAATTGTTTTCAAGTCGGGTTGCGAATTTTTACTGACTAACCCGCAACCCAATTAACCCAAAGTTGATTAACTCGAATCTTTTTCGAGTCGGGTTACAAATTTCTTTAGACCAGATCGGCTTGAATTAGTTAACAACCCTATATGTCCATAGAATAAGTATTTTACGCTTTCTGATTTACCTTACCTTTTTAATCTAAAAGTCACTAAATGAAACCATTAACACTAAATGCACAACTAAGCTAAAATCCGGTCCCTGGTCGTAGGTTCTAAGAAGAAAAGGATTGAAAAGTGTAGTATCGTTTGCAAATTTTAAACATGTCTAATATAAGCCACTGGGTTAGTTTACAGTGTACTATACGGGTTGAATCAAAATTACAATGTCAACTAAAAACATATATTCATAATAAGATTTAATAAGGAATACAATGTCAAATAAAAATTTCATAATATGGTCTAACTATATGAATATATAAACATATTAAAGCTGCAACTTCAAATTAACAACTAAATCAAGATTAAACGTGCCGATAATCTAAATTTCTTATCACTTTTTAGAGAATCAGAGTTAGTCATTCTAATAATGTTAATTTCACTTTAAGGACCTAGTGCACTACAACAACTATTATCTACGTGACAAATAATAAACAATACTTTAAGATGCAAAAAGAAAAACACATTTAAAGATCAAATTTATTGTAAAATATCAATCACAAATCAATTAAAAAGTGTATATAAGCAAGCTTACCATATCTAAATTCCAAACATGTTGTCTCTATACAAAACCATAACATTCTCATTTGCAGCAAATCCAAATTTTCTTGCAAAGTAGGTCATGACCTACAAATTCAGCACATCGCAAATTTATGCATGACCACTAAAGTTCTTAAATCTACTAAACACTAAAATCTTAAATTACATAATATTGAGATATTTATGACTATAACTAAAATTACCAAAACTGATTTTTTATGAACATTCTAAAAATTAATAAAGCAGACTACATTGATACAAAGCTTTTTCTGATATGAAACTCTTCCTGATTAAACTGTGATATCATAAAGAATAGAAAGCAAAGAACCATTTGAAACAGCATATTTAACCAAAGTTAAATATATTTAATAATATGCTAATTGTTAACTAAGCCACGTCAATGATCTTTTCTTACTAATAAAAAGTAATTTACAAAAGTACCCCCATGCTAATTATATTTTAATAGCTTTTTTCACATTAACACAAAAATTGACTTAACCAAGAAATAAGTAACCATATATGATAATGTAATTTTCAAAACAAGAGCCAACAACTGTTAACGAATTTTCAAACATATTTTATTTAACAAAATTAGATTAAAAAACACATATAAAACAATATGCTGCACCGTGTATAGAATTGAAATTATAATATGTTTAAAATGTTTTCATGAGTGAAAGTTTAAAAACGATTTTGATTTAATGTGTGATTTAAAAACCTATTATATTATAATGTAAATATGTAACCGAAATTAACATATTTTTTGGTAATTTTTTATAAACTTTTACAAAATAAGCTATAAAAATATAGAAAGTTAAATATAATTTTAAAACTGAGATACTTATTAAACAATAATAAGAATTAATTATGAAAAATAAACAATAAGGAATCAATATATTTTTAGTTGGAAATTTTAAATTTTAAATTAAATAACATTTGGAAAAAAATTGTATATATGATAATGTACATAAATAAGGAATCAATAATTTATGTGAGTATAGTAGTATAAAGTAGGGCTGTTCACGAGCCGAACCGAACCGAGTTTATACTCACATCAAAATCGTCTGTTTTTTAAATCGAGTACAATTTAGGCATGTTTCGACCGATTTTCGAGCGGGTTTGGACAGCCCTAGTATAAAGATACATTTATTTCGGAGCAAATTTATAAAAACATTTCCTTCTTCATTTATTTCATTATTTGGAAAAAATTAATACAAAAAGTTGTCATATTATTACAAGTAATGGCAAGTCATTTCCCCTTTTTCACCATGGGCCAGACCAGTCGAATACAAACAGAGATGCATATTCTAGAATCCAAACACACATTTAGCCTCATTCAGTCATTTGCGTTTATAAACACGTCACTCCAACAAGTTTACTCTTTTTAGAAAAGTCTGTTACATCTTTTGTCCTTGTCATTCCTCGTGAGCTCGTCAGCCCGCACCACGCACAGTCACCGACGACGACGACGACGACGACGACGTTTCATGTGCTTCCTTCAACAGATATTCGTGTTTTCTGCTCAGAATTTTCATTCATCTGTTTTAATGTATGTGTATACGAATGAATTTAAAACAATTTGGATCGTATTTGTGTTTATGCGTATGTTCATGTTCTGCTGTTGGATTTCAATATTTAATCAGTTTGAAGATCGAAGCTATTGATCGAAGGTGCATTTGGAGAGATTCAATTCACAGAGATGGTGAAGAAACGTGAGAACGATGATGTTGATCGGAAGGTCACGATCGGCGTTTGCGTTATGGAAAAGAAGGTGAAATGCGGCCCGGAGGTTCTGGTCCTTTTGCTTTTGATTTATTCTGTACACTCTAACGGTGATGATATATGTGTATTGCCGATAGTGTTTTATCGCTTGATTTGTTGTTTCGTTTTTGCGTTTGATTTTATTTGTTTCATTTCATGTTTCTATTTCGCTCATCGTGTGGTGGCGACGGCGGCATTAGGTTTTTTCAGCACCTATGGGGGAAATTCTGGAACGATTGCAAGCTTTTGGTGAATTTGAGGTAACGATTATTTTTTGAATCATTTTCTATCCAGTTTAGCTTGTTTTGAATGTGATAGTAGCAGAATTGGATATATGACTACAAATTGTGGTCCAATATGGAGAATCACTATCAACCATCACAATATCTATTGGTTTAGTTAACATGCAAGTACTGTATATGTGGTCGATCTCAAGTTTTGAGTCATCATATTTCTTAATTGTCTTACTCAGCATGCAACTACTCTAAATTTTATGGTCATATTTTCTTGTAGATCATCCATTTTGGGGACAGAGTTATCCTAGAGGAACCGGTAGAGAGGTAAAAAATTTCCTATTACTTTATAAGCTGGTAATGCTGACTTATGCCTTAGTTATTTAAATTATTATTCAGGTATGCAGTATTTTGTGATGAATATGTTGTAACTAAGAACATAAAGAGTATGTCTGCACTCAAACATGCTAAGGAAAAATGTGTGTTTTAAGATGTCCATCAAATATATGTACCTTAAAATCCTAGCATATCTATGAGATCAAATAAGGGATGCCATAATTTATGTAATTTTCATAGCAAAATGAATATCTTTTTCAATACTTGATTTAGATTAATAGCTGCCACTAACTAGAGGCAGTAGGCAATCTTCCCTGATTTTCATCTGTGCTCTTGGTGACTTCCATAGTTTATAAAAGATTACAGCTAATTCATCATCATAATTCATATCGCTTATTTTTACCGAGCTGTGATATGACAAAGTTATACACCTTCAAAGATGATGCAATGCCAGATAGGAAGTCAATCTTAAGCATCAACAATATTTGACTTTACTATTGTACAAGTTACATTGCTTCCACACAATTAAGAGTAAACACATAGAAATGTTTATGAACATGCAATGCAATGGCATCATTGTTATATTTTGGAGTTCTAGTATTAAATTTAGTATTTCACAGGTGGCCAACATGTGATTGTCTGATTGCTTTTCATTCTTCTGGGTATCCTCTTAAAAAAGCTGAAGCATATGCAGCCTTAAGGAAGTAAGTCTCAACTTTCTTTCTTTCTTTCTAATTTTAAATATTTTTTTTCCCTTCTAAATGTACATGGTCTTTTTATAAAATTCTAATTGAATTGTTGTGCATGGTCTTTTTAAAAATTCTCAACTAATATTAAATGAAAAAACTGGTTGACTATGTCAGAAGTGTTCTTGATGGTCCCAATACAGTTATACTTGTGTTTGGAACCTTCTAATATTCTGAAGCATATTGCAATAATGTTTTATTCATTCTAGAAGGCCTTGCATAATCTTTGAGAAGTTGTAGTTTTTATTCATGCATTTTTTCAGCCAGAATTAGAATCCTAAGTTATTTTATGGCCCATGATTGAATATTACTGTTATGATAAGAACAGAAAAGAAACCAAGAAGAAGTTTGGACTCTCTATTGATGCTTGACTGTTATTACTGTTAGAGCTTATAACGACCACAACCACTTACTTACAACAGACCCCTATACTTTCCCACAATTACAACATAAGTCCCTCAACTTATTTAACATGTCATGTATCCATTACACTTATTTTTGCAGGCCTTTCCTTATAAATGAACTGAAACACCAGCACCTTCTTCATGACAGGAGGAAAGTATACGAGGTATGATTATTAAACCAATCACATTACAGGAGTTCATTCAATTACATGCAATTCTATTATTCTTTCTTTTTGACTCTTAAGGTTGAACTAACATACGACCTATGAATCCACCTTCTATTAGTCTGATTGGTGGTTTTCTAGTTTGCTGAATCTTTTTATTTGTTTTAGAGAGAACTTAAGCTTCTTGAAAGCTCATTTATTTCATTTCTCAGCGATGGAGATCGTTTCAAAATCATTCTTCATTGATTATCATAGTGGGTTACTAAGTTAACTTATGTGTTCCATTAGCATATAAAATTTCTTCAAATTAGTTTTCTTTCATTTCTTAATTCTTAGGGTGATAAGTTTTTAATGCATGCATAATCAACAATCAACATATGAAATTTGACTTATTCATTCCCTGCATACTGATCAGATTTTTTTTTCTATCTTCATATTTTCAATTTTGAAATTTCAAGTGTCTTGAGTCATACGGAATTCCCGTTCCTCGTTATGCACTTGTGAATAGAGAAAAACCATATCAAGAATTGGATTATTTTGTTGAAGAAGAAGATTTTGTCGAGGTTCATGGGCAGCGATTTTGGAAGCCTTTTGTAGAGAAGCCCATTCATGGTAAACCTTTACAATTTAGTATCTAAGATTTGGTTCCATAATTAATAACCTTCTATTTACTTTCACTATATATTCGACTCAAAACTATTTGTGAGTAATCTAGACAAAACTGTTAGTACTTAAAGTTCATTTTTTTTATCAACGCAGGTGATGAACACTAGTTTAGAGTGTAAGTTTGATAATAATCTTTTCTTTTTACAGGTGACGACCATCGCATAATGATTTATTACCCCAGTTCAGCCGGAGGTGGAATGAAAGAACTGTTCCGAAAGGTCAGCTTTTAACTTAATACATCTTGAATTTGTAACATCAAAAACTCATGTATAATTTAAGTTCTTTCTTCATATTTACAGACAACTATGCAGCTTGTTTAGAAGGCATAATCTTTGGCCTTAAAACTCATGTATAATTTAAACTTTTTAGAAGACATAATCATTGGCTTAAAAACTTATATTTCCCCATGATGAGTCATATCTCAAGATATATTCACGCAACATCGAATTCATTTCATGTTCATTTACGTCTCTACCAAGTGAAGTGCAATAATAGCGTCTAGTACCACGTCCTAATATGTAAACCGCAGCTGGAACAACCGGATTGCTGCCCTCAGCTGCCACTGCAGGCCGAACCCCAAAATCATTCACATAAAAAACACCATCGACAAACCGAGCAGGAGCCGTAGCTCCGTCTAGATCATCGGAAACACCCTCCAGGCGTGATGCAATAACAGCATTGACAATGTCGGGATCCGTGCAACACTCGATCCTCAAACTAAAATCTGGAAAAGCCCGAAGGGCAGGATCGTCATTTACAGTGAGCCACGCGCTTAAGATATCCCGATGCTTGTGGTTAGAGTAATGACACGTGGCAATGAACTCCCACAAACAATTTTTACGCTCCAAGAGGACGGTGGAGAAAAACGATCCTTCGGGATAGCTTCTCTTCACGTCGATCGGTGCAAGTGGTACACCGATCGCCGCTAGATTAGCGATGAGGCAAATAAAACGATCGCTTTTGAAGTCAAAATGTTGGGCACATCCATAAGTTTGACTCCTGTCTGCTGACGTGGCGTATACAACAAGCATGTCTTGAGGACCGTCCTTTATACGTAAGGGCCCGATGCTACTGAGAACATATGAAATAAACGCGGGAAACTTATACTTGTTGCTAAGAGGCGCTCGGGGGTTCATCTGAGCAATACAAACGTCAGGTTCATGACTCTGGAGGATAAAACGGAGACGGTTATAAGTAACCGACATCGCGGTGTCAACCATCATGTTAACATCAGAAACTATGGTGTCGGTGATATCGTTTTCTGTCCCACCACCGTACCGAGCACGGAGTTTTTGAATAAAGGGTAAAACCAAGTTTAGACGATTCTTCATAGTGGTCGCAAGATGCTCTAAATCGATCTCATGAACGGTAGGCTTCTCATAACAATGCAGAGGGCTCCAATTGAAACAATTTTGCGAAATGTGGATCGGGTAATTTAAAGCATCTCGATTGCATTTGATTCTCTCTTTGGTTTTGGTTCCCGCGATCTCATATGATCCACTGTTTTCTTTAGGGTCTAAATCTGGATAATTTCGGTAGTTCAAAGAATGCAGCCAAACAGAAACAGCTCCTTCTTTATGCTCAGTTGATGCAATGTGAGAATAAATATGTTTTAATTTGAATTCTTTCGCTTCTTCTGCATAATCTTTCATCGACACTTCTTCATGTGTGTCTTTCCATTTCTGGTTATATGATGAGAAAAAACACTCGTCCAAATATAAACCGACTTCAGGAGCTGTAGGCACGTAGATTTTAACATCCGGTTGTAGAGCCGTTTTGATCAAAGATTCTGGACCACAATTCCTCATTATAGCAACAGCAACACCGATCATCTTTCGTATCTGGTGAAGCATAAAACTCTTTCCAACAACTTCACATCTCACAAATTCTATCCCGTCAATTGTAACAGTCGTGTTAGCATGAAATGAGATGATGTAACGACTGGCAGACGGGTCGGTAGCCTTTGTTCTTGTAGTGAAGTTATGAAAATTGTGAGTTCCTTCATACTGTTGAAGAATGTTATTAAACCTCAGCCTCTCTTTGTTACCATATCTGAACACACTCTCTTTTACAGCATCAGAATCACAGTCATTGCCTAAATCAGATGGATTTTCTAATGATTTATCTTCAATAATCACAGGTTCTGAGTTCAATGCTACTTCACAACCATTCCCATTTTCCAAAAATGACAAATTTTCCTGTTTATCATCAAATTTTGATAATGCACTCTCGGTGTTCGATGAAATGCCTGACTGAAGAATTTCAGCTTTAGAAGTGAAAACTTTCCGGCCTCTCTCCGAACACTCTGAACACTTAACAAGCTCATTTTCAGTCCCAAAACTAGCCAACACACTCTCTCTATCACGATGAGAATCAGGGTCGAGTGCAAAAACCGGTAACAAATAAACATACCTTCGTCGATCGCACATCTTTTTAGCACTAAACGACGCCGTCACACGCTTAAACCCGAAAACACGAATCTGATTAGGCAAGTTATTGTTGACACGGTCCACGAAACCCGGTGAGTCTACATTAAAGTAGCCGGAAACCACTTGACCGACGGCGCTAACGCCCTTATCTGTTCGGGCAGTCCGGGCAAAATCAAAACGTTTAGGGCAGCCCCGGTGTTTTTCAGCGACGGCGCCGGAGAAGTAAAGAGCTTCTTGGAGGTCTCGTTCGATGGTTTTGGCTCCGGGGTTGTTTTGCATGCCTTGATAGCCTACTCCACAATAGGCCAAAAGTATGGCCACTTTGTATCTCGACGTTTTCTCCGTGTTTGCATTGCGATCTACGTCGTCGGAATTTGTTGACATTTTAGGCTTCGGTTCTTCTGGTGGCGGAACTGGGGTTTTGATTCTGCTTGTGATCTCAGAGATGAACCCTAGAAACTTAACGTAAGATAAAATGATTAATTACCGTGTTACCCTTAAAAAACGAGGCACAAATTCCGTATTTACATAATAATATCATATGTCTGGATGTCTGCAGATACTTGTATTTTCTTTTTCTGTATTTATTAATGTTTAGCCATGAAATCATAGCTGTTATATTATTATAATCATAAGAGGTCTTATATCTTGCAGGTTGGCAATAGATCAAGTGAGTTTCATCCGGAAGTTAGAAGAGTGAGGCGTGAGAGTTCTTACATATACGAAGAATTTATGCCTACTGGAGGAACTGATGTAAAGGTTGTTTGCATTTTGTACTTTCATGAAATTCACAATAATATTTCTTGACCGTTTAATCTGGGAATAAGGCTATTAAACAAATCTGGTTGCTTTCTCACTAATAATGTCCGAACTGCTAGCTAATTTTATTTGTAAACTTATTTTTTTCTATATTAAACAAATATATGTTCTCTGGGTGATATTTAGTTTGTTATATTCATGACATCTTGTTTATTCATTACTTTATATTTTTTAGGTGTATACAGTTGGTCCAAAATATGCACATGCTGAAGCCAGGAAGTCTCCTGTTGTTGATGGTGTTGTCATGAGAAATCCTGATGGCAAAGAAGTAAGTGACTTGTGGTCAACTCTTTTGTTACTTTGTTTCATGAGCCAGTGCTAAGTTCTGTTATTGACATATTTTTAGGATAACCATTATGACTCTCTTTATGACTGTGAAATGCAAAATCTGGTTCACATATACCCTGTTCCTATCTCCATTCTCCAATTTAGGTTAACTCATGTGTCCATGTAAAACCTCTAAATTTTGTAGCAATGACAGGAATAAATTGTCTTCTTGCTTTCCAAGATTCATGACTGTCAATTTTTCTGGAAGGAATATTTTCGTTCCTGCATAATTTAAAAAGGTAGTTGGAGAATAATTTATATGGACTTTGTATTAGGAACTATGGATACAGTTAGGAAACTTGCATATATACCGCAAATATTTTTAATCTACATGTTTAGTGTGTTAACAAACTTTTTTACTTGTAAAGCTATTTGTTATCTGGCTTTGTTAGTCACCTACATTGGGTTTTAATAAATTAATTTGATTGTGAATTTAAATTCTTTATGTTCTGCAGGTCAGATATCCCGTGCTTCTTACGCCCAATGAGAAACAAATGGCAAGAGAAGTCTGCATTGCATTTAGGCAAGGGGTACGCGACTTTTATCTTTGTGTTGACCATCATAAGCTATAGCTGTTTGCATACGCTAGAATCAATGAACATTCAGAATCGCATTTCAGTTGATGTTTAATTATACGTTGTGCTTATCAGCTTATGTGACTGCAGGTGTGTGGGTTTGATCTCTTACGCTGCGAAGGTCGTTCATATGTTTGTGATGTGAATGGATGGAGCTTTGTCAAGAACTCATACAAGTAATAACTTTTAATTATCTTGAACCAACATGAATAATTAAATATCTTTAGTAGAAATCAAAATTCAACACTTTAACTTAAAGTTTCATGTTTATTAAACTTGGGAGTATGTGACCTGTAAATTTTAAGGTTCATAAATGTTATCCTTAATTGTTTTGTTGTTTTCACCATGTTTATCTAATTACAGATATTATGATGACGCGGCTTGTGTGTTGAGAAAGATGTTTCTGGATGCAAAAGCTCCCCATCTTTCAAAAGCAATTCCACCAATTCTGCCTTGGAAGGTGAGCGAGCCAACTCAACCTTCTGAAGGACTAACGCGTCAAGGAAGCGGGATCATCGGCTCTTTTGGACAATCCGAGGAGCTACGTTGTGTAATTGCCGTTGTTCGTCAGTAAGTTGCAGATCTTGCGATTGTTTTACATTTTGTATGCACTATCTACTTTTCTTTAATCATTATGTATTCGTGTCACTAGTGGTGATAGAACCCCAAAGCAAAAGGTGAAGTTGAAGGTCACTGAAGAAAAACTGTTGAATTTGATGTTGAAATACAATGGAGGAAGACCTAGAGCCGAGGTGCTTCATTTATTATTTTCTTATTTTATTCTATTTTTGTTTTTAATTTTTCCTACTGATCTTGGTGCATACAAATTGCGTTGTCTTTTCTTTAATAACTTGTTTGATGCAGACAAAACTCAAAAGTGCAGTCCAGTTGCAAGACTTATTAGATGCTACGCGTATACTGGTACCTGATACCAGGTATTGATGCATGTTAGAATAAGTTGCTACATTATTGCCGTTTCATTGTTATTCACTTTTATTGAAGATGCATAATTTTTTTTTTATATTTCTTTGTCTAATAAGTAATTTTAAATACTAATGAGGTAGTTTGGTTTTCTATACATGGTCTTGCCATTGACAGTGAAGCAGAATACATTGAACATGCAGAAAAACTTCGACAAGTTAAAGCAGTTCTTGAAGAGGTTTATCTTAATCTATCTTTCTCTATCCACACCTTGGTTGAAACTCCACATTTTTGTGACTGAAAGACCCCAATAACTAACAATCAGACTGATATGTAAGGTTGGACACAGTGCCAACTTCTGAAGAAAAAAAGCTAAATAATTTAATTATCTTGCCTTCCTTTGGTCTTGTAACAACCCTAATATAGACGAGTCATTGCATAAATGTTACATAGCTTCTCATGTTATTTTCTGTAACATTTTATTTATTTATTTCCAGGGTGGTCATTTCTCAGGCATCTACCGGAAGGTGCAACTAAAGCCACTTAAGTGGGTTAAAGTTACAAAGGGGGATACTGAAGAGGAACGTCCGATAGAAGCATTGATGATTCTTAAGTATGGGGGTGTTCTCACACATGCTGGTCGAAAACAGGTGATTACTTCTATAATTTTGCCATAAATATATATAATATATATTTTTTCATATGATTGTGTCTTTGTTAATTGTTACTCATGTAAGTGGTACAACTGTACAACAGAAACTTTTCTTATAACATCTTAATCTATTAGTTTGGCTGTTTCTTTTGTGTTGTCAGGCTGAAGAACTTGGCAGATACTTTCGCAACAATATGTATCCAGGTTCAAACATTACTTGCTTCGTTTTAATACTTAGTTTAATGACATAAGATAATTATGATTAGTAATTATTTCAATAATTAGTTTAATTTAAAGTTTTTCATTTTGTATTATATGTAGTTAATTACTGTAGTTTCATTTTGTCTTAGGTGAAGGTACAGGACTACTTCGCCTCCACAGTACGTATCGGCATGACCTTAAAATTTACAGCTCAGATGAGGGTCGTGTGCAGGTATCATGTTGATATTCATATTGTTTTATTGGTATTTATTTATTTATTTATTTATTTATTTATTTTGATCCTCATCTTCCAAACTAATTTCATTTCTATTTGATTGCCAACTTTACTTCTATTGTGATGCATTTGAGTATTTGACCTTGTTTTGAACTAAACATTTGTTGACAGATGTCAGCTGCTGCATTTGCCAAGGGACTTCTAGACTTGGAAGGACAATTAACACCAATCCTGGTTTGTTTGTTAGTTTGACTGTAACAGTTTCACTTGTATCTTAACACTGATTATGACTAAAACAATGTTAACTTTTTTTTATTTCAAGGTTTCACTTGTTAGCAAGGACTCCTCAATGTTAGATGGACTTGATAATGCATGTACCTATATGAAAGAAGCCAAGGTACATCTGTCACTACTACATTTCTTTTTTTTTTTTATAAAAACAATAAAATTGTATCAGTGGTTTGGGTAGATTAGCTGTATTAAAGATTTCATTCTAGCCTGCAAAAGCTCACATAATATATGTAACTTTTTGCAGGCTCGATTAAATGAGATGATAACATCTGGAGCAAAAGTAGTTCAGGGTAACGGGTCATCAAAAAAACCATGGATGATTGATGGGGCTGGAATTCCTCCAAATGTTTCTGAACTTCTACCTGAACTGGTAAAATTTTCTTTTATGACTGATATGTATTATGTTCAATGCTATCATGTATTTATAGAAGACATCAAAGTTAACGTAGACATAAGAGATCCATACTAGGATAATAATAATCATTAGCATTTATTGATATCATGCATAATGTCGTGTGTTTATAATAGCCCATGATAGCATAGTTGAAGATAAAATTACCCTTCAATCCTTTTGTATGTTTTCTTAGGTGAAACTGACCAAAAAGGTTACTGAACAAGTGAGATTACTTGCAAAAGACGAAGATGAGAAGCTTACAGAGACAACCTCATATGATGTGATTCCACCATACGATCAAGCAAAAGCACTCGGTAAGACAAATATAGACGTTGATCGCATTGCTGCTGGTTTACCTTGTGGGAGTGAAGGCTTTCTTTTGATGTATGCACGGTGGAGAAAGCTTGAGAGAGACTTGTATAATGAACGCAAAGAGTAAGTTTTTATACTTAGAAAAACAAATTACTACTTGGAATTATCAGTTGCACTAATATTGTTTGTTGCATTTCCCTGAACAGACGATACGATATAACTCAAATTCCAGATGTTTATGATTCCTGCAAGTAAGATCACACTTCATAATTTAATTATCACTATTGTTATTGATTGCTTCCTAGTATGATATGTATCATATCTACTTATAAAAAACTTAACTTCCATGTTAAGTATTTCTTTTATGGCACGCACTTACACTTCCAATCATGATCCCTTCTTCAAAAACAGGTTGATTTTGATAAAAAATAATTTGCTAAATCGGTGATGGGTCTACTCATATCATATAATGGGTCAAAATGAGTCACTCTCCATCATCACCATCGCCACAACCACGTCATTGTCATCACTACCCGCAACGCGTGAACCCATTTGATACTTTTTCTCGTAAACGACACGTCTCAGTTTAAACTGATATTGGCCTGAACCCATTTTGACCCAAACCAAAAATGAATTTTTTTAAAACGATGACCCGACCCGAACGTACTGAACCCAACAAATCTATTTTGCCAGTTTTACATGGGTTTTTCTTAACTGTTGTATTTAAACCCTCTTTGCAGGTATGATCTTTTACACAATGCACATCTGAACATAGAGGGCTTAGATGAGCTATTGAAAGTTGCCCAATTACTTGCAGATGGTGTTATTCCAAACGAGTACGGTATAAATCCAATGCAGAAATTGAAGATAGGTTCAAAGGTAAACTTAATTTGTGAAGTACTTGATGCACATACATTGTTTATAATGCAGAATTTTGGACATACAAAGTACTAAACAAATGTATGACCCTAATGATCCAGATCGCCCACCGTTTATTGGGAAAAATTTTGATTGATCTGAGGAATACACGTGAAGAAGCCATTAATGCTGCAGAATTAAAGAGTCATTATCAAGACTCAACCTCTAACGTGGTTGAAAAAGGATATACAAATCATCAGCAAAAGAATGTAATCAAGAATGAAGAATCAAGAAGAAACTCTCACACAAGTGAAAAGTCAATGGATACAGATGACGATGAGGACAAAGAAATCAAATACCGCTTGGATCCAAAGTTAGTTTATATTTATAGGCACTTGATTCATTCCAAACCAAAAATAAAGTTATTTACTTTCCAGTAAAGTTCAAAAAATATTATATTTCTTGTTTCATTTATGTAGATATGCTAATGTACGGACACCAGAGAGACATGTTCGAACTCGCCTCTATTTTACATCGGTATGTAAACTATTATAAGCTTGTTTCATCTTTAATGTCTAAATTAATTAGATAATGATTAATGATTAATACAGGAATCTCATATTCATTCTTTGATGAATGTTCTTCGATATTGTAACTTGGATGGATCTCTTCAAGGGGAAGCAAGTCTTGTTTGTGATAGTGCTTTAGAACGTCTAACGAAAACCAAGGAACTTGATTACATGAGCTATATTGTTTTGAGGATGTTTGAGAATACAGAGGTTGCTTGAATCTTTTATCCTTTTTTTGTTGATTAATGAATTTTGTAATTTCATATTTTTTTATCTTTTCTTGTGATTGAATCGGAAAACATGAAATATAGGTGAATCTGGAAGACCCGAAAAGGTACCGTCTCGAGATGACTTTCAGCCGTGGTGCTGATTTATCCCCCTTAAAGGTAAACAACCAATATGCTTACATATACTTGACAGAGTTCACAATTTTGATTCAAGTTATGTTTAATCTTAAATTGGTCGAACCGGGTAACAAAGTCAAAGAAGTTGAAAGCCACTCAAACTATCTTTTAACGCTCTAAACTTCCTAAATCATACTGATCAGAAATTTTGTAATCATATCTTACACACTATTTATTAAAAGTTCAACAAAAATGGGGAAAAATAAGTTTCGGGTCAAACCGAACCACACCAAAGTTTGGTGATCAAACTTGCTTGTTTTGACCCGTTCCCAATCCACCAACCCGCCCATCTTCTCATACTGTTACCTAGTTTAGAACCCGTTTTTTACTACACGGTTGAATAAAGAAAATAATCAAAAATTAAATAGTAAATTAGTAATGAACATTTAGGAATTATCAAACAGTACTTTAAGTTTCAAGTAAATAATGCTGTAAAAAGAATCTTCAGAAGCTAGAATTAGAAGTGTCACGTGACAGCATGAGTTACTTATTTATTAGAGTTATAGATTTATAACAGTTGGTCATGTGTAATGATTGATGATGTCAGCAGCAAAACGACCTCGAAGCATCATCATTACATCAGGAACATACACTACCAATAATGGGTCCAGAAAGGCTACAAGAAATAGGATCATACCTTACTCTAGAAAAGATGGAAAAAATGATCCGACAATTCGCGATGCCTGCAGAACACTTCCCGCCACCAACAAACCCGCAAGGTTACTTTAAAAGCACCGGAGTTTTGGAGCGACTGGTAAATCTTTGGCCTTTCCATAAGTAACAAAAAGATGGAAAAAAAGCATGCATCATAAAAAAAGTTTTTAAAAGAAGGTATTTGTGATGATTGTTTGTAGGGAGATCGTAATTGTTGGATGGTACATGCAACTAGTCATAACTTTTTATCGGTCACCCGAGATTCCTATGTGTAATGAAAGAAATAAAGAGTTATTGTGTCACACATACGTAAGTCATAACCACCACGTGACAATAAAGCATAAGCTATAACGTTTGATATCAACTACGTACTAGTACTTTGGTCTGTTGTTGAAAGTTTTCTTTATTCAAATTTGATTTCCTTCTTCGAAAACCATCTTTGGTTGGTTGGTGGTATGATCCTGGACGAATGGATGTTCTGAGTTGTTCCTGAGATTGAGTAAAGTATGATTTAATTTGATTTGATGTGGCGAAATTATTGGTTAAAAGGGCGGTGTTTATGTGGACATATTGAGTGTGCATACTGGAAATCTGAAAACCAATCTTCGTTTTCTAATGGCAGCACTTGGATTTTTAGAGATGAAGTCATGAACATGGAATTTAAAAAACGAATGCTTGGATATGATCTGAAAGTCGGGGTGATCATTTTCGGGTTAAAACTGTTTGGTGGTTCTAACAAAAATCTTGATCGAATAAAATTCAGATTTGTTTGACGATAAGTGAGTGATTTTTTGACCCAGAGAGAATGAACCAAAAATTGGGAATGCGGAACATGATGGGGAAACCGAATTTCATTCGAAACCTGCTTTTCGACAGTTGTGTTTCGAATTCACATTTAACCTAATTTGCACCAAAATTCAAAAATGAATTTCACATGTGAAAATTCGTATTGAAAATCAGGATTTGTAGAGGAATTTAAAAAAAAAAAAAAAACACACCATGCTCCTAGGGGTGCTGGTCCATGTTGATTGGGGTTCGCCTTTAAAAACTGTATCGACTCAAACAAGCGTCCACTCTACCCCTCCTAACTTGTTTGATAATATGTTGTTTGATAAAATATTACGATTTCCATTGTCACAAGTAAATATAATTGCACCCAAATATTTGACGAGAATCAAACCCACAATTATTTTATTGGGGAGCACACCATTTCATCACCTATATTTCTTCTTGGAGAAATAAATGATTTGACCAACAAACCTGATTATCGGTAAGAATCCTGTCGTAACAATGAATATAAATGAAAAAGAAAAATACTACACAAACACAAAGGTTAGTTACTTTAAAAGTTATAATATAAGAAGAAATTTGCAATTTGTCTTCTTCAAATGATTCTACAAGAAGACCAGAAGCATTAAGGTCATCGGATACTATGCCGTCGGGTGACGTAAGAGATGTGGTACACCACTCCCATGTTGGCATGAGAGGGTGGTCTGAGCTATTACATGGGTAGGCTCATGGGAGGAGGGTGGGGTGTGAGAAGTCTAGTGAGGTGGTGCACCAATAACAAATAGTGCGGTTACTCCCACTAGCAACATCATCAAATCTGATAATTAAAATTAACTAAATAAGAATGTTAAAGATCTTTGCAACTAAAAGGAGCTAACGCTCCCAATCTTATGATTAGGGTTATTTTGGTAGCTTGAAAGTTGTTCGAACATGCGCCTTTACAAACCAAGCAAGCATGACTTGGATTGTTTACGAAAGAAGCTAACCCGGAGAACGGGGTTTCCAACAGACGTAGCGTATTTGGGTTCGTATTCTTAATTATAATTATTCTCAATTTTTTAATATTTATATTATAAAATAATTATAAAATTTACTTATTTATTTTTTCTTTATTTATTTAGAGAATCAAAAAATGACCCAACATCAAACTCAGAATTGTTTGATATTCAAATTATTAATGATTTAAAAGAGATGTTAGATGCCCAGAATGAGTTGATCAATTTTTTCGTATGGCACAAGATTCTTTTATTAAAAATCCTCAGATTGAATTGAACCTACGACTTATTGATTGAATTGAACCTACAACTTGCCTATAGCTTCAAAAGTTGTTGCTTTAATTCTTGGTGATATCGGTGATGCATTCGAGAATCAAGATATTATTGTAAAAACTAAAGCCGAAAAACTTAAGCGAGTAAATAAATTACATCTTTATATCTTGCTCGTCAATATCCATTATTATTTCCTTATGGTGATGATGGATACCACATTGACATACCTCGTAGAAATGTAACTCGCCAAACTAAAAAAGCTCGTCCAACCTGCACAATGAGGGAATTTTTTGCATACTGAATTTAAGAGAGAATCTATCAGTTTTCATTGATTCTCAATTCAAGGCTTTTGTTTCAATAATTTTTAGTTGATGTATACATGACGATAGAAAGCAAAAGACTTTTTAATATACGCAACAACAAAAAGTCCTTAGTTGTGAATCATTTGAAAATCTACACAATCTAAGGAATCAAGGAACCACATCTATATCAAATATCGGTCAACGTTTTATTTTACCATCTTTATTTACCGGTAGGGCTATGTCCATGATGTAGAACTAATTGGACGCTATGTCCCTTTGTAAGTGATTTGATTTTCTTGATTTCTTTATCACCATAACATGTAATCCGAAATGGCCGGAAGTGAAAAGATTTCTTCCAAACAAAACTCTAAAATCAGAAGATAGACTTGATATTTTAAGTCAAATATTTAAGATCAAGTTTGATTCAATTATCAAAGATTTGAAAGATTATGAAGTATTTGTTAACCCATTATACTTATTGTTATTTATTTATCTGTTTTTTTTTTGTTTTGATAATAATATATATAGTTTTCATTTTCATTTTAAGAATGTTCTTAACTATTAATCTGAATATTAATATACTTTGTTTTTTACTATGTTTATGTAGTGGTTTATACGGTGGAGTTCCACAAACGTGGGTTGCCCCAGTCTCATATTTGTTTACTAGGTTAAATCCCGTGTATTACACGGTTTAAATAAAAAAATTAAGAATGAGAAACAAAAGAAGTTGAATAACAAAAATATTAAATGTTACATGAGAAAGATATAAAATATGAAGATGTGAAATAATAAAAGTGAGAAAAGAAAAATCTCAGACTCATATAATTGTGAGAGTAGCGATAAAAGTTCCTTATTTGATATAAGTGGTGTATAAAATCGTTTTCAGTATATACAATTCAAATATATTTTAAAATTTTTAATCTGTGATAAACAATGTTTAAATTTAAAAATTTATAGTTGCCTAAATTAACAAAACTATTTATTTAGTTGCCTAAAATACGGTAAATTGTTTAAGCGGGAAAACTATAGTATTAAGTCACCAGAAGATGACATGTGTCTCAAAAAACCTTTGTTTATTAATATATATAGATAGATTTATGCACTTTGAAAACAAAATTCCTACATTTGACAAAGTAGATAAATTTATTTGTGTGGAAATACCTGACAAAAAACATGATGTTGAACTGAATACACTCGTACGAGATTTCATGATTCATGGTCCTTATGGTGCTGATAATATGAGCTGCCCTTGATGATAGATGAAAAATGTTCAAAAAAATTTCCAAAGAAATTCTATAATGAAACATCTATTGATTCTGATGGCTTTCTGGTTTATAGAAGATGAGATTCTGGTATATGTGAAGAGAAATCCGGTGTTGAATTGGATAATAGAAATGTTATTCCATATAACAAAGTCCTCTTAAAACTATATCAGGCACATATTAATGTTGAATGGTGTAATCAGGCTGGTTCTATAAAGTATTTGTTCAAATATATTAATAAGGGTCCAAACCGAGCTACTGTCTCAGTTGTTGAAAGTACTCAAGTTGACAATGAAGAGGAGACCGTTGATGAAATAAAGGGTTTCTATGATTGTAGATATCTATCTGCATGTGAAGCATCATGGAGGATATTAGCGTATGATATTCATTATCGTACACCATCTGTTATGAGGCTGTCATTTCATCTTTCTGGTCAACATCAAGTTGTATATGGTGCGGAGGATGAAATTGACGATGTAACTAACAAACCGATGTTGCTTCGTCAATGTTTTTGTCGTAGATGGCATGCAATAAAAAAATATGAAAATGCAAGATCACTCACACATGTTGAATTTCCTACCAAATTTGTTTGAAAATCACAAAAGCGTTGTTGGGAACCAAGGAAGAAAGACTTTTCAATTGGTAGAATTCATGTAGAAGCATAATTTCTTAAGAATTTTGCTAAACAAAGTAAAAGGTCCAACATCTTTGTTGATATTCAAAAAGTAAATGAAAACAGTTTACTTCATTTAGAAATGCATGTTATGCAATGACACTATTAGATGATGACACTTGATATATTGAAGCTGTTGAAAAAGCAAGTATTCGTGGAACATGTCATTATATAAGAAGTTTATTTGTCATTGTGCTTATGACTTATAGTTTTTTATAGACCTGATTTTGTTTGGGAAAGTACTTAGGAGAACTTATGAAATGACATTCTTTACAAGCAAAAAGATATATATATTAAAGTTTGAGGTACTTTCTCTTTCATACTTAAATACTATTGCGTTTTAACGTTATAAAATTATATTTTTAAATCATGATATTTACTTTGGAATTATTTAAATAAGATGTTTATAATCCTAATCTTTCTTATTTTTTTTTTTATATATCGCTTACATTACTTTGTTAGTCACATGCATGTTTTATTTCATTTAAATTAAAAAAAATATATATTTGCATTAACATAAAAAATACTGTCATATTCAATCTCATAATTAATTGAGTTTTCATCAACGCAATTTAACAATTGTTTTCAAGTTTTAAAGCTTAAATTTGCTTAAACTAGCGTTCATTTAACATCTACTTACAATTTTTTTCATATTCTTAGATTTATCACTAACCCAAGATCAAATAAATAATCTGACTTTGCTTGAGATCGAGAACTGCCTTCAACGTAACACTTCTTCTCTTTGATTATTCCCAACGATGCCTTTTCTTGATGCTGATTCGGTTTGTGTTGGTAACAATCGTTTAATAAACGAAGAGTTATCTTATGATTCAATAAAACTACAAAATGATGTTCAGGAGCTTACTGTTTCACTAGCAGTTGAACAACAATGTGTTTTAATCAAATCGTGAAGGTAGTTGATGATAAAGCCGGTGGTGTGTTTTTTCTTATCGATATGTTGGAACAAGTAAAACATTCTTGTGAAAGAAGTTATCTAATGCCATAAGATCTCGAGGTGAGATTGTCTTAAATGTGGCATCCAGTTGCGTCTTTATTATTAACTCGAGGTCATACAACCCATTCTAGATTTGCAATTCCATTCAATCTTACTGAAGATTCATTGTGTTATATAAAGCCAGATAGTGACCTTGCATTATTAGTTAAAAGAACAAGCTTGATTATTTGGGATGAAACTCCGATGAAGCATAAACATGCTTTTGAAGCATTGGATAGGACATTGAAACATATATATTAACTAGTAATTCTTTTAATAATTCCGAAACGCTATTTGGTGGCAAAGTAGTGGTTTTTGGAGGAGATTTTTAACAAATTCTACCAGTTATTCAAAATGGTTATAGAAATGATATTGTTGTTGCGTCATTAAGCTCATCATACATCTGGCCACAATGCAAGGTACTCAAATTAACAAAGAACATGGATTTATATTCTTGTGGTAGTGCAAAAGATATAGAAGAAACAAAAAATTTTGCAAACTGGCTTTTGGATATAGCCGGCTGTAAACGAACCGAACGTTCAGCGAACAGTTCGTGAATCGTTCGGCGGGAAGTTCGTTTGTGTTCGTTCGTTTAAT
>WOUH02000045.1:7997697-8008162 GCA_009936405.2 Stevia rebaudiana
GCTGTATTGATGATTGATGTGGTGTTTTGTGATTGGTAGGAGGGTGATGTGTAATATTTTGATTGGTTAGAAAAAAATAAAAAATAAAAAATAAAAATCTTTGAACCACGCCGTCACCCAGACGACGCCACCACCAATAACGCCCCGATAACGCCCCTATATCGCCCCGCGGGGCGGTGTTTGCCCGTTATGGGCGGCGTCGCCGGCTTCGACCACGCCCCACACCGGATAGTCTTATCAGTTATCACAAGTCATTTTAAAGATTCTATTGTTTAGATCCTAAGAGATCCATAGATCAACTACGATGAGTTTTGCTCGATAATTGTTAACTCACATGACTTAATGGTATCTCACATGAGCAATTCGGCAACTTATGGTGTTCTTTACTAAAACTTTTCTCTCACAAGTAATTTATTTGTTTTTGTCATGTAGCTGATAAAAAATGTTCAAATAACTTAAATAGTTGATGATAAACCTTGCTCTATACTTCTATTTCTAGACCTCAAAGTAAAATAAAAATAAAACACTATGTATAATTAATCTTAAAGAGAACCATAAGCATTGGGTATTCAAGTCTTGTTTAACCGAACCCTTCGATACAAATCATTTGTTAACTGAACTCATGATTGACTAACTTTACACACCCTTCGCTTTATCACCAACTTTTAAGGATTTAAATTCTAGAAACCTCAGTTCTTTTTGATAACATAAACATAATTATTAAGTAACATTTTAAAGGATCTAAACTACCAACATTACATTTCTATAAAGTTACCTCTTAAAAAAGTCAAAATTTCACTTGATAATGGTTTCTTGTCCATTAAAAACCTAGCTAGATAAGTAAGCTAACAATGATATCCTTGTCCATTAAAAACCTAGCTAAATCATTAGCAAGCAAAATTTTGATGAAACAAAGGTTTAAACAATATTACTCAGAATTGGTAGTATTATAATGGTTTAACTAAGGTTTAAACAAGTAAATACTTAGGATACACACAAGTAGAGCTGTAGAGGTGTGTAAGCCGGTTATTGTTTTTAAACCGGAACCAGTTTCTAGATAGGCCTGTTTTTCTGTGACCTGTAGAGGTGTGTAAGCCGGTTATTGTTTTTAAACCGGAACCGGTTTCTAGATAGACCTGTTTTTCTGTGACCGGTTCTTGAGGTATGAACTAGAACCGGTTCATCATATATGAAGTTATTAACCAGTTCACCGGTTTGGGTCCAACCCGAAACGGGTTCCACTCCCAAGAATGTTTATAATGCATTAAACATTCAAACTTCACATTTCATCATGATTCATATACGTTGGCCCTAATCATATACATTCATAAATAGTCCTCTAAACATTAGGTAAATAATCTGAATATCTGATTACAGACTCTTTCATGTCAGAATTGTTGTATATGAAGAATAGAAAATAAACCTGAAATTGTGAAGTGGATAAAGCAACTTAGATTATTTTAGAGTGATGGGGATAAATTGTAATTATCTGATGAAACTAAGAAGAAATTAAGAACGAATTTAAGAGGAGAAGAAATGTGGTTGTGTGCCCTATTTAACTGATCGGTGAAATATGTGTTTTTATTCTCCAAAAGGGACCGTCGCATACCTTCTGTGTTCGGGTCACCAAAAGGGATTTAATGAAGTTCCATTGGGCTCAAATATATATAGTAAATTAAGCCCAAGTCATTGAATCAGCCAACGCATATCATATGTAAGATTTAATTAGCCCATTTGCATAATGTTTAATAGTTAAACATTATATTATTAATAAGTAATAAACACCTATATTATTTGTTTAAACAAGTTAATCCACATCTCCTAACTAGTTAATAACAAATAACACACACTCGATCAAAGTTAATCCAATATTATAAAATCCATATTGATAAATAATAAATTACCAACAATAATCACTTTACCCATGACTTGTGTAAGGACTCTTCGATGTTGCATGTCAACATCACCATAAGAGAGTTAATCCAATATTACAATATCCATATTGACAAGTAATAAAATTACCAACAACAATCATTTTACGCATGACTTGTGTCAAAACTCTTCGATGTTGCATGTCAGCATCACCATAAGAGTGACTTGTGTAAAGACTCTTTAGAATTGTTTCTACCTTCCATTATGTTAGTGGCATTAGTAAAGACTCTTCTATTTTCCTAGTTTAAGGACTCTTCCTTTTGCATACTTGACCTATGCAAGATCTAAGATGCTTATGTAAGCCAAAGATGGCCACCTCTTACTATTTTTCTTTTATTCGCAATTAATCTTTTTTAAACATATTTCTTTTAGCAATTGAAGACATCCATTGTTTTAGGAAAATCTTTTTACTTAGCTCTTAGAAATTCCTTTTACTTTTAATAAATACAATCAATGAATGCAACAAAAACTATTGGACATACAAGGTATTAATTTCATCATGACTTCACCTATGCATAATCCTTGAAAAGTTCAACAAATGAGGTTTTTTCAACGATAACCCCCACATTTTTTCGTACACATTAATCTCAACCATTGACTAATAGTTGAAATAATGAATGCCTGAATGGTATAAGATTACTTCTTTAGGCAAAATTATATTTTTAATGGATATTTCCGATATCTAATTTGCAATGACACGGTTTCTAGTGAATAGTGTCATAGTTTTAGATATTTTAATCTTATGTTGAATATATACATTTGTTCTTTTATTTCATAACATTATCTGTTTGTGTTCGAACTTCATTCCACCTATCAAAGGTCAGATCCTTGCTAACACCTTCCTTTTTATAAAATATTTCCAGACTAGTCGTTAACCACATGCATTGACAGAAAAATACAAACCCGTCTGCTTAGTGGTGGGTTATGCGAGGGTTTCCCCGGCTAATCTCATCGGCTAAGTCTGTTGATTGTAAGCCGTCAATGTAAAATTTCTAAACTTCCCTATTCTTTTTTCTCTATTTACATTTAAGCCCATTGGCACTAATATTCATTTGTGGCATTTTCATTCCCACATGCATGAGTTATGAGGCCCATTTTCACTTAATTATTTTTGAGCTAAAACAGTAAACTAATTAAAGTGATTAGTTAAAGAGATTTACATAAGAGCTTTTAAGCCAAATCATAAAAAAATTCACATCGTTACATATTAAATATACATGTATTATTTTCAATTGTTGCATGTTGTGGCCATCAAAAGTCTTTTAATATTTTTCAGATTCTTTAAAGTATATACATTTTGTCTATATTGTTGGCGTTAAAAAGAAAAAAACGACATACATTTCATTATCATTTCGTTGAAAATGACGTTTGGAGTTTTCCTTGGCTTCTTGTAAAACAATTTAACAATTTAACAGTTTAAAATTAGGAAGTCGACATGGGCATTGGGCGATGCGTTTAAAATGGACAGGATATTCTCTTCCAAAGAGGCAGGTCATGTATAGACTCTCAAGTCTAATTGAAGGCCTCCTTTGGTGACCTTTAAAAGGTTATTGTTTATTATATTAATTACAGGTAGATAAACTCTCACATATTACATAACTTGTACATGTTCAAATAATAACAATAATAACAATAAGATAATTATTTTACATGTCATATACGCTAGTTTCTTGGGGGTAAGCAATAAAGTAGTATTGGGAGCATATTAAATTGTTGTTAAAAATGATAAATTGCATCAATCATGAACATTATATATTAGAAGTGCTTGTCAAAAAACACTATTTACATTTTTTTAGTGTTAAATAGTGTTGGGTTTAAAAATAAAAGCTAACTTTACTCAAATAACATAATACAAATGTGTGAGTTTCCATTGATTATACAGTCTTGCCTTGTATGCATGAATGGATGTTACATAAATGGTTCATGAGTCTACTTTTGGATCATGAATCAGAATTCTATCTTGATGTAGTAGCAAATTAAGTAAATAAATGTGATCTTGAAACATTAGACTGGTCACACTAAACAAGGATTAGACCGAAACACAACAATTTATTTCTATATATATATGCCTCTACAAACGTGTAAAAATTGAAATGCAAAGTACAAATTCTCCCATGTGAACACACAAAGTCACAAACAACGTACCGACGACTTCAAACAAGTTATAACCTTGTTGGGCAAGCAAACAAAGAAACAAACACGTATCAAACACAAATTAGCCACCCAACCCACCGTTTTCAACCCCACAAGTCCACAACCCACAAATCAAGACAAAAGAATTAAAGAAACCACTATTTATTTCTTTATAAACCTCTATTTCATCATCAATCACAAATTAACCGAACACCATGAACAAATTCGCCATGGGAGACATGTTAGGACACATAGGTTCAGTTCTTGCAAGTATCATGTTCGTATGGGCAATAATCCAACAATACTTCCCATATAACATTCGAAATTTCATCGATAAATACTCACAAAGATTCTTAACCCTGTTTTATCCCTACATTCAAATCACCTTCAATGAATTCACCGGTGAAAGATTCAAACGCAGTGAAGCTTATGCCGCCATTGAAACCTACCTCGGGAAGACAACCTCAATGCAAGCCAAACGTCTTAAAGCAGACGTCATCAAGAACAACACGCAACCGCTCTCGTTATCCATGGATGATCATGAAGAAGTTTCAGATGAGTTTAATGGCGTCAAGGTTTACTGGGCTTTTGGGAAGAACACACTTAAATCACAAATGTTTTCTTTTTACCCCAATACAGATGAAAAACGATACTACAAACTCACATTTCATAAACGATATAGAGAAATGATTCTTGGTGATTACTTGAATCATGTTCTTAAAGAAGGTAGAGAGATCAAAGTGAGAAACAGATTGCGAAAGCTTTATACTAACAACGGAGCTCAATGGAGTCATGTTATGTTTGAGCATCCAGCTTCGTTTCAAACTTTAGCAATGGATCCCGTGAAGAAACAAGAAATCATCGACGATTTGACGACGTTTAGTAAAGGTGAAGAGTTTTATAATCGAATCGGTCGAGCTTGGAAGCGAGGTTATCTTCTTTACGGTCCACCGGGCACCGGAAAATCCACCATGATCGCCGCCATAGCCAATTTCTTGGGGTATGATATCTATGATCTTGAATTGACTGCAGTGAAAGATAACACCGAGCTGCGGAGATTGTTGATTGAAACTTCAAGTAAGTCGATTATTGTGATTGAGGATATTGATTGTTCGATGGATCTCACCGGACAACGGAAGAAAGATATTAAAGAAGATGAAGAAGAGAATGATCCGGCGAAGACACCGATAAAACCGCCGGAGAGTGATTCAAAGACGAGTAAAGTTACACTTTCCGGTTTGTTAAACTTCGTCGACGGTTTATGGTCGGCGTGCGGCGGCGATCGGTTGATTGTTTTCACAACGAATCATGTTGAAAAGCTTGATCCAGCACTGATTCGAAGAGGTCGAATGGATAAACATATTGAATTATCGTATTGTGGGTTTGAAGCGTTTAAGGTTTTGGCTAAAAACTATCTTTATCTCGAAACGCATGATTTGTTTGAAACGATTCGTGAGTTGCTGGGAGAAACGGAGATGACTCCGGCGGATGTCGCCGAGAATCTAATGCCGAAAACCAGTCCGGCGGATGCCGACGGATGTTTGAAGAGTTTGATCGGAGCTCTGGAAACGGTAAAACAGGAGGCGATACAGAAGAAGATTGAGGAAGAAGAAGAGGGGAGAAAGAAAGAGAAAGAATCGCCGGCGGTGAAGACCGGCGAAATCGAGGTTGCAACTCCGGTGGAAAATGGATCGAATGGAAGCTTATAAGTATGTTGATGATAATCGGAAATGAAGACGATCTATGACGGCAAGTGATTGACTATTTTCCGGCATTGTTTGGGAAAATTTGCCGACAACGGGAGGATGGGATATGGATATGGATAAGGTCAAATGGTCAATGGTTAGTTTGTTGTGCATTGTTTTGACTTTTGAGCTTAAATATTAAATTTATGGCAATAATAGTTCTAGTCCAATAGTTGGAGGGGTTGTCTTGCAAGTTTGTTTGTTTCAATTGTGTGAGTCGGTCAAGTGTTAGAAATCTAGTAGGATTAAGTTAATTAGGAATAGTATTTCTTTTCCTAGTTTGATTGGAATAAGGATCACTTGGTACAAATTGGGTTTTGGGGTCTTTTGGTTCTTGTACGTATAAATTCGATTATAATTGAAGTGTCACAACATAAGCTTTGGCTAAAATCGTGATCTTTTATTCCCTTTTTTTGTTTCTGGCTATGTAGTGTTCAAGTAACTTAAATCCTTTTAGTAGTTGATTAGAGGTCATTAATAACACCTTGCTAAAAAATCAAAGTGAAATTGTCTGAATTTATTTACATTCTTCCTTTCATACTTCATGTAAAAAATCAACAATTTCCCTCATCTCTCTTCTCCTCTGTCATCTCCCTCACTTTCACCTTGTTGATTACAAACATAATTTTGAAATTTATGTCCACGATATCAGTTCTAGCTAGGAGAAATGTGAGATGTTAGAAATATTTTAAAAAGACAATAAATATGTATTTTAGGTTGAGATTAGAACAAGACGGAAAATGTGTGTATAGTCATTTCATTAAAAGGCTCATTGGCCTCTCTATAGATAAATGTGAGGAATGTTGCAAAAGTCAGTCTCCAAGGCCGAGTAATTGCCGAGTACTCGCTCCAAAGAGGTGTTCCGAGTCCCCGAGTACTCCCAACTCCCTAGTCGACCGACTTGGAAGCGGCTAGCGACTTTTGCAACCTTGGAACCAATACTCATATTTATTTATTTATTATTATTATTTTTTTTTTTAAATAAACTTTTTAATCTATTTTCGTCGGGCTCGAATCTTTGATCTCAAAGAAAGCAACAACTTAACTCCAATAACTTTACCATTGAGCCCCACCCCCCACCCTACAAAGCGGTCAATAGTGCTCAAGTACATGAGTAGGATTATGGTTCACATACCACAAGTATATATGGCATTAAAAGGGTATGTTGATTTAACTTAAATGAATAATAATTAGACTAAACAACCACATTTAGTTAGAATTTCCACACATGATGGAAGTGTCTCATGGGGAGAACGAAATAGCTGCATAAAATGTTTAGCTTTATAATTATAATATATCAAAAATAACCTTGTGTTACAAAGTATTTAAAGAATGTTAACTAATAAACACCCCCTTATGATTAAAGCAAATGATACTGAGTATCATTTGCAATATGATGATAAAATTACATAATTAAGAATGTACAAGCTTTTGTATAAATCATAAGTTCAAATTGAACTTAGGCATTCGATCAATTAATCAAATAACAACTTGATTAATCCTTTTATGCTAGAATCAAGATAGTTGATTTAGGATTGATGAGAACAAACCCACATCTAGATTCACCCATTATGAAACCTTGTCATGACGTTTTGTCTTTCACTAAGTGTCTCTCAAGTTAAAGCAAAAGTATATCATCTAAAAATTCTTTCAACACACTATCCACGTTCAACAGAAACTGTAACATTAAAGTCGATTCTGGCTGAATTTAAACATTCTTACTGGAATTATAACACACATTATATAAATAACCCTTTAAAAGTGAAATTAGAACCAAGTGGCATATTTTTTATGTCTACTTTTTCCTGATTTAACTTGACATGTAGATGTGACAATTAAGTTTATTGACTGGTTAGGTAAATGGCTAAAAAAATATTGCAAGTGACATGTGGACTTATCCAACATTTTTTCAATTTTCTAGAGAAAAAAGTTGTAATTACTCAAACTTTTCAATATAAGTATACAATAAAAAATGTGGATTTTAAGAACCTGTTTAGTCATGTAACCTTTACATAAAAACAAGAGTAAGGCCTAAAATTAAATCTTTCACTTTAAAAATAGGTTCACACAGATGTCTTGTTACATTAATCTCAAATTGAGAGATCTCAATCCTATAATTATAATCTAATAAGCAATTAAAGGGTTTTCTCCAATACAAACACTAAGAACGACTTTAACCAATTTTTATATTTAGCCAAGTTTTTGAATTTAACTCGTATGATCCATTAAACATAAAATAAAACCCAAGTTGAGTCTTAAAATTGTCACAACCACCACCATGATAGAGGTGCTCATTTCATGGTTATTTAGGAACCGGTTCCGGTCAACAAAAGTCAAAACCGGATAGATAAGAACCGGTTCCGGTTCCTAACCAGTTTTTTGGTTGGTTCTGTACGGCTTTTGATCGGTTTTGACCGGTTCGGTTTTTGGTGGAACTGGTTCCGGAAAACCCAGTTCCGGTTATGGTTATTTATAGAACCTGAAACCGGTATGGTTACGCCGGTTCGGGTCGGGTTCGTGTTGGAACCGCCGGTTTTGGTTCCGAAACCGGTTTTTTTGAACTCCTCTACAACATGATATGAAATTGTTGGCAACTCAATATCATTATTCTGTACAACATTATTCTGATCATTTGTATTCCAACATCTAGTTTAGAAGCTATACATTTTCTATATCAGCTTTATTTCCACATATATTCTAGAAACACCATCAAATAATAACAATAATAATAAACCTTGGCCCTTTAGAATTTTAAAGAACCAAAAAGTGAGTAGATTTAAAGTCCAAGAAGATTGTAATTATTGTAATCAATTTCTTTTAAATGGATGCAACATAAAATGCATTCTGGCAGTTCTTCAACCTTGGTGCCCTGTATAACAAGATTCAAATTGTAATTTTAGGTTAAAATAAAAAACAAAATAATATATCAATAATATCTTTAAGAGACACTTACCTGAATAGTGAGCCCGAAATCAAGTGTACAATGCTTCAAACGATCTTGAAATGCACCGAAACCTTTTCTAGAAATGTAACTAAATCTATGCATGTCTAAATCGATCTCAAAGTAGTTTTCTCCCTGTTACAATTTCAACAATATAATATTATTTATATTTTCCAACAGTCGTAACAGTGTTAATTTTCTTAAATAAATTTGGGATGATGAAACTAATGATTAAATTTATGGTTTGATGTTTATAAACTAGAATTTTTTTAAATTTTATTTGGGTAGAATTTTTAGTTTCTTAGTATACTATTTAACATTTGGCAACTCAAACTAATTTCATTATTAGTAAAACAAGTTAATCGCCATTTTTGCCCCTGTGGACTTTCACCACTTTCATCAAAAAATATATATATATATATTTTTTCATTTGGATGCCTAAGTTTTAAAAACTTGTCATTTTCATCCATATTACTCACACCGTTAGATTTGTAGTTAACTTTTAATGTGAAATGACCATTAATGACATGCTTTTAAAGGTCATGTACTCATTTTATAAACTTAATTATAAATCAAATGGTGTTAGTAATCTAGATGAAAATGTCAAGTTTTTTAAACCTTAGGGATCCAAATAGAAAAAAAAAAAAAAAAAAAAAAAAAAAAAAAAAAAAAAAAAAAAACTCATTTTTTTTAAATGGAAAAAGTCATCAAATCACAAGGGCAAAAATGGCTTTTAACTCTAGTAAAAATATACAAAATAAATAAATTAAATAAAATAAATAAATTACCAGGTAAAATTCATGTTGGGGACGCGACAAAACAGGTTTCTCATTGTAAGCATTCATGAGCTTCCTTTCAGCAGCACTTAACTCAATATCATCTAAATTTGTCAATCGCCCCAATATCTTTAATCTTTCTCGACATGACGCGATTGAATCTACCGGAAAACCTTTAACTCTTTCCACCTCATCATCAATTATTTTCTTTTACAAAATTAAAATTAAAATCAAAATCAGAGTCCTGTAAAATTTTTAAAAAAAATATTAGCAGTTTGGCAGCCATCATACCCTTATATTTTCTTGAAAATGAAGTGGGAGTTGCTCATATTTTTCTGAGAGCTTGAAGTAAAAAACAAAGCTCATTCCTTCACCATCATATTCATGTTGGAATAATGCAGGAGGATACAGTGGTATCTGATCAAAATAACAGAAATAGCTGGTATTATAAATTTATTAATTTTTTCATTTTAATAAATGATTTTTTTTAATTACATGAAGTAACGGTTTGGAGTCTCACATAGCAAAATAAATGATACAATTTACAAGTTAGAACTTCCTACATCGCTTTATTCAGAAAAAACTGGATGCTTAATTTAAGTAGTGCTTTGTAAATTGTAATCATATTAAATTTATAAATATAAATATATATATATATATATATATATAGGGGGTGGATGAGAGAAAAACCCACTTGAGTTGGAAAAACCCAAGAAACTCATATTTTACATATGTAACAACGTTTTTTTTTTCACATAAATTCTACATTCAATTTTATGATTTTTGGTAAAAAAAATTATAAAAAAGTGCCGAGTGGATTTTTTTATAAATTTTTTTTTTTAACAAAACTTGACAATGTTACATATGTTACACAACATGTTACATATGTAACATTTGCTGAAAAAATAAACATATGTGAATTTTTGTAATTATTATTA
>WOUH02000045.1:8011200-8022396 GCA_009936405.2 Stevia rebaudiana
CCAAGACCCCGCACGTATCGCCTGCGTCCAGAAAAAGCATAAACGGGAGCCTGACTATTTTGTCCGGCACGCTACGCCTACAATATTTTATAACCTTCCACGTATCGAAGTCTTTGAAAGCGGCGTCTCTATTTTTATTATCGTAATCCTTGGACGCTTTTGTCATAACGTCTAAGTCGCTACATCCACTTTCGCGTACTCATGACTATAAAAAAACAAGTTTTAGTAACACAAAAAAATAATAAAAACAAAAAAAATATTTATATATATTTTACCGCTTGTTACCAAAACCTATTTTTATTATCGTAATCCTTGGACGCTTTTGTGATAACGTCTAAGTCGCTACATCCACTTTCGCGTACTCATGACTATTAAAAAAACAAGTTTTAGTAAAACGAAAAAATAACAAAAACAAAAAATATATTTATATATATTTTACCGCTTGAATCCAAAACCCATTGAACGCCGTCAATTGGGTATTCAAAGACGACGATTGGGTCCTCATTTGATGAATGGATCGAGTGCTTCCACCAAAGAGGGAGTTGCAATGTTTGAGCACCCGATTCCAAAAGTCTTCTTGGGTTTGAGCGGTTCCAACTTTTGAACACTGAGAAATATGGCACCATGCTTTGTCTAGTGCTTCTTTTTGCGCAATAGTCCATGATTGGCGTTCGACTCACTTTCCGAATTTTTTAGGCGCACCGTTGCCTCCATCATCTTCACCACCTTCAACACCGTCACCTCCTTCAACATCATCACCATCGCCTCCAACATATTCCTCATTTTCTTCGTCTTCATCAATCGGAACGTCCCCTTCCATTTCTTCATTTTCTTCATCCCCTTCAACACTAATAGGTTGAGTTTTGGGCACGAAATCTTCATAATCACCCTAGTCAAAAAGCGGGAGCGGATCCTCTTTAAAACGAGGATCCTTGTACGGGTTGTTCTCGATCGGGCGACAAATGACTCAAATGATTGATCTTCTAACGAGAATGAGTAACTTTGGTTGTGATAAAATTATGGTTGGGGGAATGTTTTGGGAGACATAACGAGATAATACGCATTAGGCGTATGACCCTTCAAGCCTCCACCGCTCGAGCCACCGCCCCTAGAGCCATCGCCCCTAGAGCCACCACCCCTCTGAAAGACACCACGCGATACAACACTGGATGAACCGCGTTTAGTGCCACCCCCATGTGAATTCGACCCTCCACCTCTTTGTCTTTTACCACTATGATCCATGGGGAAACTTTTGGAGATAAGAGAGAGGGTTTTTTTGTAAATGAGTATTTGAGAGATGAGAAAGTTGTGAGAAATGAGATATAATTTATGAATATTTATAACGTGAGATTTTTGGGAAAAAAATGTTTTTTTTAATTGATTGTGCCGTTCAACGGCTATAAAACTAGCCGTTATAATGATACACGAATCGGTGAACCAAACCCGCAACCATTACCCGATTGGGGTACCCGCATGGATGGCGGCGGTGTACCCGATCGGGTTCACTCCTACCCGATGGGGTAACCGCATGCACTCCAATTACCCTTACTAGCTTTTTAATATGCATCTTATCATAAAACATCCGTAAATTTATCATTGTCGTGTGATAGTGAAATATTTTTAATGGAACCTAAACGGTAATTAGTTGACTGAAGTTACACCTAGCACTAGACGTGTTCAAAAAAACTTGTTCCGGAACCGACTACCCTACCCAGAATCGTGTTCCTACCCGAACCAGGAGGTACATCCGGTTTCATTTCTCAAAAAAATCATAACCATAATCTGTTCCAGTTCTACGTACCCGGCCAAAACCGGTTAGGAACCGGTCAAAACCCAATAAAAAACCCAAAACTATCCGGAATCGGTTGCATCATTTCTTTTTAATTGACTTTGTTGACCAAAACCGAAACCGATTAAATTCCTTCCGTAAAAAGATTTTTACAAAAACCCACTTGAACACCTCTTCCCAAGGCCCAAGTGGCCCAGAAGAAGGAAAGGTCATACCGGTGGGGATGCAACAGAATTATCTTACAAGATTATATCTTATACAAGTTCAAATTACTCTATTTAGTTTTCCTTTTTTATCACCGTCATTCATGTGTTATCGGTGGGAGCTAAAAGAATTTGAAACAAAATAAAAAAGTCAAGTGAAGCTGAATCTTTAGAGCATAAATTTAGGTATGGGGACGGGGACATAATGTATATTCCTAGTAAAGCAAGAAAAACAAATTTATTTTAACGGGAAACATGGACCACTAGATATACCTTGAGTTTTAGGAAGGCAACCTCTATTGTTTTTCTTCCCATAAAACAAAAACAAAAAAAAAAGCTATATGTCTACAATTCTAGATACCATAAAGTGTTAGTCATACTTCAAGATTTATAACACTTTTATTCGATACACACCTTTCATCTTTCATATAATGCAACCGCGACTAAGATTCTGAAAAATAATTTTAAACTCCAAAGTTGGGATCTTATAATTTCTTTTACTAAGCATTCACATTAACCTCTTTATCCTTATCTCTACGTTTTTCAATTAAATAATAGTTTTTTATATCTTTACCATTATTATTTTCTCTGTTATTCACTCACAAATAATTTAAAACTATTAAAATAACATTATCATATTTTCTCTCTCATATACCAACTTCTCATCTTCATAATTTTTTCCTAAATTTAAGAAGTCAACAAAAAATACCACAAATATTTCTCTCTACTCTACTCAGAAAGACTTACAAGTTACAACCACATCCTAAATTATACAAACTACACTCACACAAATTATAAGAAACCTAATGTGAATGCTCTAATTAGAAAAACATGAAGTGGGACTTTTAACATGTCCTTATTACTAGAAGTTGTTTTCAATAGAGGTATAGAATTCCTAAACTGTACTTTTAACTGAATTTGCACATAATTTAATGTGTTTTTAATCGTATTTATATGTAACAAATGCATGACAAAGCATTGGTAAGTTATTTGTGTGGACCCAATCACAACCTAAAGCAAGAATTCTTGTCAAAAGTTGATCTATTTTTTTACCTTTTATCTAATAACATCCCTCTGAGAAAGAAAAAGTGCAACAGAATTGCTAGTAGTATTCCATCTTTAAAGAAAAGTGGTCTCTCTTACCCTTCAAGTTAAAAATAATTACACACACTTCACCTTTACTATGTGTGTGTGTGGCCAACTTCTATATCAAAGGGAGGAGGATGCATTATCTTGATGCCAAAAAAAACATGATTCTTATAAGTTTATCATCATCATCCATACATTTTGACTGCCCAAGATTCTATCTTGGACAAGACATCTAGAGGGGTAATTTGGGTATAACAGGTAGAAAGAGTCATGGGGAAGAACAATATTGTGGTTTTTAGAAGACTTGTATTGGTTTGCTTCTTTTTGTTGTTCAGTGTTTCCACAATCACACAGGCTGCAAGTGTTAGTTTTGCCATGTCAAAAGCAGCAACAAGAAGGCATAAGGGTTTGGTTCTTAATTATGTTAGCAAAAGACGCGTACCAAATGGACCTGATCCTATTCACAACAGGTATGCAAACACATGCATTGTCACCTTCATCTTCATCTTCATCGCGTGTTTATATCGTATTTAACATATTTTGATGTTATAAGGATCCAGTTATTGAAACTTTCCTTTGGTAAGTAACCTTCAACTTTTCAAGGTCATTTACTTTTTTATAAATATGAGAGCATTCATTCATGTGGAGCTTTTATCTTGTAAATGATGTTTTGTGTTACATACGTTAACAATAACACTAAGTTTTATTATCCGTTGTTAATCACTGAAATTAAAGAAAATTATGTTTACATCATATCGAGATAGAAGGTAAACTGGCAACAATGAAGTTTGCTAATGCATTTATCGTTAAAGATTATTACAAATAAATATATAAGGTTTTGGGTTTGATCTTAAATTTGGGGATTCTCCACTCTTTTTGTGTAGGCAAAAGAGATATTCTTGAGATAATTTCTATAATGAATATAATTAAGTGATTATTTTGCATGCATTGGGATGTATAAAGCTCACACTTAATCGTAATAATATACAAAATTTTATTTTGTGTTTAGGAAAGTTACTAACACAAGACAACCGCCTGAACGAACCTAAGATCGGGTTGGAAGAGTTGCGGGTATGGAAAAAGGTCCGGAAACCAAGGTGACATTGCAAGAAGTTTCTGTGGATCAATGACAATCTTACACTCTTGAGATAAAGATGATGATATTTGATCTTTGACAAGTTTCTTTTTTGTGGTTTCATTGTGTCTGGAAACAAAGTTTGAAGCTTTTTTAAAGGGTAATGATGGGTGTCTTTGTAGTAGTTGTTCAAAGTTTGAATTGAAAGATTCATAGATGTTTAATTTTAGATGAAAAGGATTGAAATATAAAACAGTTTGTGTGTATGTGTGTTAGAGATATGTAAAAGGGGTATTACCTTTGCTTTAGCTTTGAGGTGATGGCTTTATTCCTGTTGTTAAGTGGGGTTGTGTTCCCTAAATAAAGCACTTTGCATCTCTTTGGTTTTTTTTTCTTTCAACAGAAGTTTCTTTTTTTTTTCTTTTTTTTTTATTGGAAACATTACAAACAATAGATTTGGTTTTTATTAGAGGTGGTAAATTAATTGATAATTGAGTTGGTTTTAATTAAACCTTGACGGGTAGAGTTTGGAGTGACACCTCGATGTTTCAGTTTTTGCATGATCAAATAACAAACGAGCTAAGTGAGCATTGCCTTGTATTATGGATGGCAATATGGTAAATTATCATGTTTGATAACATGTCAAAAATAAAATAAGTAAGTTTGAATATAACTTCTAGCATATTCATGTAGGGAAACCTTTTTCCATAGTTGATTTAAATAATAAGTTGATGTTTATGATTATAAAATCAGAATATTACAATAACAATTCCTTTTTTCTTTTAAATATAATAATTTAAATGATGATAAAACTAAGCAAACTTTGATAGAACTTTTAACATATAAAATTTTATTTTATTATGTTTGGTACTTACATTTGAGAGAAAGTATGAAATTTCTGTCTCATCTTAAAGTTTTACATATGAGTTACACGACATATATATCATCTACAAACTAGTATTTTGTTTGGTCTCTCCATGTTTTTGAGATAAGGGTTCAAGTTTCAACGTGAACAAAAGTGTAATTTAGAATTACAATTTAACGAGTGTCTGGCTAAAAAAATTATCACGAACCATATGTAATAAATTATATACTAACCCTAGACTATCCATTTCATACATGATTATAGTACGAGATACTCACCCACGGCCAAATATATTTATAACTTTTTAACACCTATAATTTAATTTGTGATGATCATATAAATACAATTCGTCATAATTGATTGGGTAGTTTATATGAAAGAATATACAACAATAATTTTTGATGTTTGGGCAATGAATAAAGATGGTGACAATCTCTCTTTAATTGTCTTCTTTTTTCCATCTTTAGCTTTTCTTTCATCTCGTGTTTTCTTTCATGGTTTTTGATTTTGAAAGTTTCAAGAATTTTGGGCCCAGATTCAGATTTCAAAAGCACCTTTTGTTTCTTTTGGTTGCATGCATCATCGGCTCACTGCCACTCTCAATTCCTTTTGTTATTTTTCGTAATTTGTGTATTTTTTTTTTTTTTGAAAGAGCAACTTCTATACGTAATTTGTTTATGATTTATGTTATTTATTAGGGGTGTGGAAAACTATCCGTATCACCGAACCCGAAACATCCGGAAATCCGAAATATCCGAAATTTATGATTCGGATAATGATATATTCGAAGTTTTGGATATTTCGGATATCCGAAATATCCGAAATATATATATTTTTAACTAAATTAGTAGATTATTAATTACTTTCAATTCTTTTGCATTTGTTCCTTCAAAGACGTTAATATCTAGGTTTTTAGTTTTGTTCTCTATCAGGGGGCGCAGGTTCTTGTGGGCTTGGGGTCGCCCGGGCGACCGCTGATTTTTTCACGCGTAGTGTAAATTTCACGATTTCGACCGAATTTTTTTTATATATATATAGGCCGGTAACCCATAAAATCCCTCAAAATTCTACATATATGATCTTGGCAACCCTTGATCCAACACTCAAGCTCCGCCACTGTTCTCTATTATAAAGACTTAATTTTAGAATTTTGTTATATATGATCTCTGCATTATAATCAACGTTACATAGTTTTGTTTTTTTATAATAAAATGCTTTGAGATTGAAGACGACTATCATTCGGATATGATTTAATCCTTTACCAACACAACTTTTTTTTTATTAATTAAGATATTTGTTTTAAAAAAAATCCCAAGCTCTACTTTCGGATACGGATTCGGATACCAATATTTAATATCCGAAATTTCGGATATCCGGTTTTGCTCACCCCTACTATTTATTTCCATCTATATTATTTTTCTAAAAATCATATATATCGCTAAGAACTCTAGTATTAATTTAATAGCTTATAAACTGTGTATTACACGAAATTACATAATCAATCTTTAAATTTTTTATCACTGAATCATTATATACATATATTAAGTTAATATGTTGTGAACACTCAAAACAAATAAATATTTGACACTTCTATAACTATAAGTTATGGTCGTGGTCCGTGATTGTACATTTTGATCTGTAATTTATGTGTGGTGGTCCGTGATTTTATACCATCAGTCTCTAATTAATATACAAATTCATTCAATATAAATTCGGTCATAAATGTAGATGAAAAAAACAACACAAAACTACATGTCAAACTTCAAGCCTACTAAACTGAAATAATAGTTTAAGCTTACCTAAAAGCTTCTTCACTGTGTATTAGTGGTGACACAATTTCTTCATAAATCCATTGTACCAAATCCGACGAAGGAGGAGAGCACTCGACCGGAATCCTATGGGCACAAGGAACGCCGCCTTGAAGAAAATTTGCAACTGTTCAATATTGTCACGGCCAGAGATTCCGGTTACAGGTAAAATGCGACGGACGTTCGAACAAAAGGAGAATTAAGAAACGAACAATTGCTTCACCTTTACGTTGGCGACGATGATGAAAAATGAAGATGATGCGGTTGCATGTAAAATGAAGATGATTGAGTTTTCTAGGATGTTGTAATGTAAATTTACGGTTTTAGAAACGGTTTTAGATTGAAGTACGTGGTTAAGAGAGAGGCAGTTTAGAAATGGTTTTAGATAGTAGCGGATAAGCAGAGGATGACAGTTAATTTAGGAGAAGATGGTACCTATGCTTTAAAAATTGTACATCTTAACTTAAACTCAAATGTTTTATATATAGATATATAGATATAGATATAAGTATGCGCGCACCGCAAGCGAAAAACCAATATCGCTACAGGTATAAGGTCTTATCGTTAAATATGGTATTTGGGTACTGAAAATATTATTTTAGTTACAATATTTTATACCCCATAATCCCATATATATACCAACTCAAAAATTCGTTTTTTTTTAAGTATTTTTATCACCCTCTCTCACATATCGACCCATATTCATTGAACATGTCTCTTCTGTTTTCATCTTCTAGTTCATCATCATCATAAAGTTTCAATGATTCATCTAATGCAGATTTGGGTTTTTTTTTCTCACTGCATGTGGTAATGTTGTAATAAATCATAAAGTTGAAGATATGACAAGTTCAAAACTTACGTAAGAAGTGATCGTGAAGGTGCACATGATTGTCTAGTGGCAGATTACTTTTATGATCATAGATTTTCTCGTGACATTTTTTAAAGATGAACGTACAACAATATGTTCACATGTCGTTGAAGTTTCTCCAACCGATGAAGAAGTAAATGATAATAATGTTATGGAATTCCATTGCCTAAGAAATATTTCACATCAGCTTTGGATAGGATCTCGTGGAACATACTGAAAACGCAAACACAGGAAACTAGTTGTAACTTTTCCGTCATGAAAACTTAGTCCAATGGTTTGAACAATCACCTTCTAATGTGGAGGTTGGGTTTTGAATCCGTTTGGGTGTTGTTTGAAGGACATCAAGTGATAGATCGACACCGGATTTAACCCAGGTTCAATTCTGATAGGGGGGCGAAAGTTTACGTATTCCACGGGGTTTCTACACATCTGATGTCATCGTGGATTCTCACGAAGGTCGAGTATTCTACCTTGCTTACAAGCCACGAAAGTGGGGGAACAAACGAGAGAAAGAACGCCGTTCAAAAAAAAATTGTAACGTTTCCAAAATAATGGAAATGTTTTTTGTTTTGTTTTTATATTAGTTTTTATTACCTTTTTTTTATTAATATCGTTAAATTATTTAGAAAATGGTTAAAATGACAAGACACACGAAAGATGAACACTTGGTAAGACTAGGAAGGAATGATAAAAATCAAAAGTGGTGCCATGCGGAAAACAAAGACCTTAGAAATCCAACTAAGACAATCTTTCTCTAATAAAGCATTTTTAGAAAAATGACAATTAACATTCTCTCAATTTTTTAAAAGATTTTTGATTATTTAAATTAATTGTATTAGTATATTAAATTCTTCTATACTTTTTTATTTTATCTTAAATTATAAAACATATTTAAATTTATTATAATATAATTAAGTATTTATCTTATATATTTAAAGAGAGTAAACTTCTCTTTTGCTCCCCGTGGTTTTGCAATACTTAACCGTTTCAGTCCACCATTAACGGAAGCGGTCTCTAATGTTTCAATCTTAGCAATTTTCATCCTTAACGTTTCAAGCCTAAAAATTTTCATCCTTGATGTTTCTAGTTTTAATAGTTTTCGTCCTTAACGTTTCAAGTCTTAATAGTTTTTGTCCTTAACGTTTAAAATCTTAACAGTTTTTGTTACTTAACGTTTCAAGTCTGAACAGTTTTCGTCCATAAGGATCTTGGTCTTAACAGTTTTCGTCCTTAATGTTTCAAGTCTTATCAGTCTTCTGTTAAAGGTTTAATAAAGAAAAATGTTAATAATTGAAATATTAGAGACGAAACCTACTAAAGGTGGACTCAAACTACTCTTTCTTTATTTAAATTTTAAATTTGACCATTTTTTAATTTGAGTGAAGATAAAGCTCTAAATCCAACTTTGGTTCATAAATGATAAAACAAGGCCCACTGGCGCCTCACTGATCCACAATTGTCATTGGACTTGTATCCAATTCCAAGTTGGTGTCGTCCTAAAGGCTCACGTATGACTTTTTATCCTTAAATTTTCAGGGTGTAACATTACATTTTTTGTGTAACAAAGTAATTTTAATAAATTGATCAAAAGGACATTTGTCTCAAAATAAGACCCATGACTTTTTTATGAGAGGTTATGGGTTAGAATCTCGCTTAAGTAAATTTATTTCGGGCTGAATTATGGGTTGAGTAGATGAGCCGGATCACCACGTTTATGTTCTTTGAGCGAAAAGTGATACATTTCCCAAAGTGATCTTGGTGTCCAAGCTAATGAAATATTATAATATCAACAAATTTATTACATAAACAATATAAAATCAAATATGATTAAAATTTAAGTAAGAAATTGTTTTTAATTAATAACATTTTTTAACATTTGTCAATAAAATTGATGTTGCTGAAATAACAATTTGTTATAATTATTATTTTAAAAATAAATAAGAAAAAGATTTTTACTAAAATTAAACAAATTATTGATGAATTTTAAATAATAGGAAAGTCAAAATTTGATTTTATATAAATAAGAAAGAATAAAACACAAGGTTAAATTTAAAAGTTTATGTGAAAAAAATGTGGGATTGACAACGTTAACTGGAATCAATAGATAAGAGTGCTGTTATATCACAATACATGCCCTGGTTCTTATTTATAAACTAATAGATAAGAGGGGAGATGTTCCATTAAGAACCAATTTTTGTTAAGAACTAAAAGAACTATTTATAGCCACATGTTTTAATACATAAGACGGTTAATTAACCGCCGACCCCACACATCTTCTCTCTTCTAATAAATCATTAATGCATTATGTACAAGTGTTTTATACGGTTCTTACAGTTCTTAAAAAACTTGGTTCTTAATGGAACATCTCCCTAGATAAGAGTTCTGTTATATCATAATACATGCCCTGATTCTTATTTATAAACTAAGTTACTTATGTTAACTTTTGTTCTATAAAAAAATACAGTCAGATGAATACGAACCTTGGTACCACTATGCCAAAAACTCTATGTACTGAACTAAATTGATTTCTATCAACAAACGATTAATATCGACTCAACTCACAGTTAATCAAACCAGTTTTTTCATAACTACATTAACCAACCGTTCATAACTAAAATTTGTCATTAAAATTTAAAAACTTAAACATCAGTCATAAGTTTGGATTTAACTCATAGCCCATATTACCGTACATGAAATGGTGTTAAAACCCCAACGCAATGCTAAGTTTTAAACAGTTGGAAACCAAGTTACCAATCAAACAGGACGTAACGCATTAGACAATTAAAATTTAAAATTACTAGACACATAAGTCATAATATGCTATATAAGTATATATAATAACAACAATAGTAATATTAGTAATAATAAAAAAAAAGATTCAGACGCTCCATAAAATAAGCTAGAAATAATCACTCCAGAAGCTCTTGCGTAATATATTTGACAAGCATCAAATGAATAGAGCAAAAATGGAGAACACAGGATCTACAAGCACACACTGGTAATAGTCAATGGAGGTTTTTTTCATGAGCCATGAGTCATGTTGAAAATATGATTTTACCTTTAAATAATCATTTTTTATTTTTTGGGCGTCAAAAAGAAGTGCAAACTCATCATTATGTTCAGATAAACCAAGTTCCTCCAAATAGATTATTATTGAGTGCATAATTTTTTTTTTAAGCTCCAACTGAAATTATTTCGTGTAATAATAAAAGATGCAGACTCCAAAAACGTAGATCTGAGAGATGTTGCACCACGCCACCACTTCTAGATTAGTTGTCGGCAATCAAATGTATTTTGAAATTGGGAAACCCTAAAAAAGTAATAAAAATAAATGTCCAATTCTAACTTGGCACGAGACAACTTACCAATCAAAACCAAAAACTATTCAGGATCGTTTTTTAATCATAACTAGGGGTTTCCAGTGTCACACCCTGACCGGCGGCGGAAACACCGGCCGTGACCTCAATGATTGTTCACAGCTCAATGGTTAACTATTAAT
>WOUH02000045.1:8028984-8051334 GCA_009936405.2 Stevia rebaudiana
TCAGTTAGTCCTAGGAAGAGCTAAAGGCTATAGTCTAGGTCGAGAGCTCGACCGGATTCTCTATAACCGATGGCTCTAATACCAATCTATCACACCCCTCAAAACGGTCAACGGTTTGCGGAAGCGACTTGGGTTCGGGGGTGCGATCATGACCGGGTCAAAAGCACAAGATTACATAAAAAGAAATACATGCCTTGAAATATATCAAAATACGACAAGTTCCACAAAACACAACATGTTCACAAAAGACATACATCATGATAATAGTACAGTTTAAAGACTAATCAATATAACATGCATTTCAAAAGACAAGCATAAAAAATAGTCTTCACAGTGTACTTCTACCAATCTAGTCATAACATACGATCCTTAATTTCCACATGAAAAATGTTTAGTTTTGTAAGGTCAACATAAAGTTGGTGAGTGCGTAACATAGACTCGATAAAACGCTCTTTGCCCTATCAATATACGCATCATAGACATGTACAATTGTAAATTACATCAAGACCACCATCAAACCTGGTGACGTCTATAAAATTTACACACATAAGTCTATAAAATGCCCCTGTGGGTATGCCTAGCAACGCAAAACCTGTCTGTCCAACTATTCATAGTAATAAACATCCACTATCCCTAACCAGGGGTTCGGGCAGCGAGACTGCCACTAGTGGAAGGGTTGTTAGTCCAATATTACTATCAATATTCACCATTCGGCTCATTCCGTGAGTTAACTGATTGTGTTCGCTATGAGATGGGACTTAATTTGCTAGAACTGGTCATCTTATGTAAGATTATATTCTACATGCAAACAATCACATAATGACAAGCAAATAGTAGTTCAATTTGTTCAGAAGTACCCCGAGTTAAAAACATGAAAGCAGTAAAAGGGGATTACGAACTCACTGTCTAGGAGGTACACGGTCTCCACAGCAAATACTAGAAAGTCTTGAGTCGGTACGATCAAAGTGCTCCGAATCCTACAACGGTTTGGATTCGCTTAAGTTCATGTTCTTGACAAATTAAGTTCTCATCATTAAGTTCTTTAAGTTCTGTTCTTATTCTTATGTTTATGTGTATAATAGTTCACATTTGTGTGTAAGTCAAAGTTCGGCCGTCGGTTGCGCGTTTTACCGCTTATCGGATCAGAACCGGCCCGTGGTTTGATTCCGATTTCACCGAGTGTCATGTCTCGTCAATTTAACTTTTAGAATATTATTTTCTATTGTTTAGGACCAATATTTGATCCCGTTCCAAGTGTTAAGTTCGTTTTGGAATATTTCGTGACTTTTGTATTTTTTTTATATTATTATTTATTAATTAAAAATACAAGACATAGTTCCTTAACTCCAATTTCCATAAAATTTATTTTACAAGTGTTTTTCACTGAATAAAAGTCTCTGTAAAAATTTGATGAGTTTTCTCAAAGTACAACTACTTTTCCTATTGATTTATATCCTCGTTTTAATTAGGAAAAATAGTTAAACACCTCATAAAAGTCTAAAATTTTTATCCTAAGTCTTTTTCAGTGCCTAATAATTACTGTTAAATTTTGGTTAATTATATCAAACCAGAAATAGTTTTCCCATTAAATAGCTATTATTTACTATTATTTACTATTATTTTAATATGAGAAAATAGAGATAAATCTTAAACACTTCAGAAAAATCTGAAATTTTTAGGAAAGATTATTTTGAACATTCTAAGACTACGGTAATTTTCTTGGACTTCCAAAAATTCATTTTCTCAAATTTTCCATTTTTTGATCTATTTACTGGTGTGATTTTAGAAAACATAGTTCTACTTGTCCAAAAATTATGAAATTTTAACACGATGCTCTTAAATGTATTCTAAGGCTTCTGGAATTTTTTAAAAATATTTAAAGAAATTTAAATACCCGTCGGCTGTATAACCGGTTTTTGTATATTTTACCTAAATAAGTTCTAGTATTAGTTTTACAAGTCCAAATGTCACGAAAATCTCCAGTCTATCCAGTATTTATGTAAGTCATAACATATAAAATTTTCGTGTTCTAACTCAGTGTCTAAATAGGGTAACCAAAAGTGGTAATTTTACCATTTTTATGTACCAAATAATTTATACAAAAATAACTACAAGTCCAAATGAGCTTAAATTTTGCAGTCTCTCTAGTATATGTACTTCTCACATCATACTAAAATTTCGTGATCTGATTCCATGTCTAGCCATGTTTTCCATTTTGACATAATCACCACCTTTAAAATGTAATATTTTGTGAGTTTATGTATTTTAACTAGTTCTTTAGCTTTTTAACCATTCTTTCATGACTTTGCTCATATTTGGTTAATTTTTTAGCCATTCACTTTAGTATTTTCCTTGTTGTTAACAAAACTTTATAATTTTAAAGTTTGTTTTTAATTATTTTATGGTTTATGAACTTTTAAACTTTGTTTCTTGAGATTTTTAGACAATAAATCTAAGAGTTATAAAAGAAATGAGGTTTAGAGCTTATACCCACTCCAAGCTAGGAGAAAGATCAAATAAAGAAGATAATGAGAAGGGTTGAACACCAAATCTTTCACACTTGAACTCTGCCAAACAAAGCACTAAGAGACTTGAACAAAGTGGCTAGAATTCCTTATTGTTGGTCCTCTTGAGAGAAAATCCATAAAAGAGAGACTCCATGGTGGTTTATGAGGGTAAAGTGGTGGTTTAAAGTGGTGAAATGTGGTGGTGAAGAAAGGTAATAAAAAAAAAAAGTTTTGGCCGTAGGTTAGAGAGAACAGGGAAAGTGAAAGTTGTGATTGATTTCTTTTTGTTTTGTTTTTGATTATTGGTCTTGAAATTTTATATATACACACATTGAAGAGACAAATTTTATTAAGGCCATGCTCCTAACATTGGTTTGGTGGTGGCAATCTTAGAGTAGTTAGATTTGAAAGGATTTAGGGATGGCTTCAACAATAGTTAAAATGATCTTGCAAGCTTTACAAGATACTATCATTATTATAATATATATATATACTTTTGGTTTATTTAAGTAATATATGTATGTGCCGTCGTGATGTATGTACACACCTACAATATTTAGTTGATTTTTTTTTTTTGCACAAATTCTTATAACAACATACATACATACTTGTATATATTTATCTATGGTCATTTATGTGTTATAATTAAATGAGTGTGTCACCTTATATTGTTTCATGTAACTTTAGAGTGTATGCTCTTACGTGGATATTCATAAGTCTTGTATACATATATATTTATGTATATACACATGGCTTGATTTTTAGTTTGTTTAATTAGTATTCTTCTTTGCTAACGTTTTATATTATACGGATATCCGGCGTTCGGTGCCATGGGTTTTATTATCCGTTAAGTCTAAATTAGCTAATCCGGAATATTAGGTGCACCAAGATTTTTACGTCTTGTGTCGTGGCACCAATTCCACTCACTAATTGGGGTTTGCACGACATATCACCATTTATTTAGACAAGTCCTACTTATATACTTAAATATATAAGCAATTAAGATCATTGTTCACGTATTTAATATAACGCGTATAAATGTACGTACAAATTAAGTCAAAAGTGGACCTGGAAAAATGACGGTTGTCACACATATTTAATTGTATTTTGACAAAATATTTTTTATGTCATAAATCGTTGTGTAATCAAAATTATTGGTGTAGAATAATCAAAGATGAATGAATTCCTCCAACAGTCCAGCATAGTAGATGACTAGATGATAGCCTTTTCAAGAAGGCTGATGGTTTAGGCCTTAGGGTACAAAGAAATGTGTATGAAATTAAGATGTGTTGGCCCAATTGGATCAAACACTTGTAAAACGCAAGAAATATAATATGAATAAAACTAGAAAAACTGTTTGTATTATTCTCAAAAGATCACACAAAATAAAGACTTATTAGACTCCTATTTATAGACTAAAATAACTTGATCACCAAGTTAACTTATTCAACTCAAACTCTTAATTCTAATCACTAAGGATAAACATAAACAAATAAATAAACACTAAATAATAAATCAAATAAGAAATTCAATATTAATCTCATCAAGATGAATGTGACTATGTGAGTTTATTATAGAAAAATATATTGCATTCATATTTCAAGCATTTGTAGCACATCATTTAACTTTTCTAGAACAGAAAGAAACTATTAAGAACGACAATTTTTCACATACACTATTAAATTAATTATTAAAGAAATAAAAAAAGATAACAACCCGAAAAAGGCAAAAGACATGGAAAAAGAAGAGACAGATATGACGATATTTGTAGATAAAGATGAACTATTTTGGGTTAACTTGTTACTTATACATTTCACGCAATCCTTTCCTGTCAAAATTACACCCCATCTTTATCTAGACATATATAAATAACAAGTATGAAATAATCATTCATTATTCTCATTATTACATACACCTTCAACGGTAAGTTTTCTTTCATCCGGATCCAACATGTCAAAACCGAACACAAGCTTTTGCGTTAAAACATTTGAAAGTGGATATCTGGTTTTCATTCCGATAACCAGGATTCACAAGTCCATCTACTTTTGGTGTGGTTCCACCTTTCACATCTTACATGTATACATACATATATATTTATATAAATGTATGTTATGTAAAATGTGTGTATTATGTGAACTTAATCTTAAAAGGTTAATAAAAGAACTCAGTTTTGGACCCTTAATTTTTTTCATCTAAGCCATTCATTTTAAGAGGTGTTACATGTATATACATGCGTTATATCTTAAAATGGATGACACAAATTGAGTAACACATGTGTTATCCATACAATGGAGGACCCGTATTGAGTTAAATGGTTACCCTTTAAGATCAGGTTTACATATAATATATAAAATTGCAGTTTAATGATGTTTGAAAGTGCATATATTGGAAAAAATGAGTTTTGGAGGATGAGCGAAAATTTGATGTCTAGCTAACGTAACACGTTTGATTTAGGATGAGTAACAACCATTGGAGATGTTCTAAGTAGTCACTAGTCACTTCTTATTCTACTTTTTGTAGAAAGATATTTCTTACAATGTATAGACTTTGAAATATAAAAATATTGGAACAAAATATGAGAAATATCAAACATTAAGACTTCCAACAAGCATAGGGGTGCGCCGTTTAGGAGTTAGAACTTGGACCACTAGAATGAATAAGTACGCACTATATGCTCAAAGCCTTACTAATAGTCTTAGCCATCACGTTTGACACTATTCCTCTATTATTTTAATATCTGGATAAAGAAAATATTTGTATCAACAAATAAAAGGAATCTCTTTATTCTCATTGGCTAAGTATTATTGGAGCATGGCTGTTTTTTAGTTAAAAAGTGTAATTTTACGCGTTTTTTCGTTCGAAAATTTTATACGTATTGAATACCCTTTTGATTTTTTCATTAAATATTATGGGCCCCGTATAATTTTTATAAAATACCAAAGTCGAAGGGTGGGCTGTCATGTAACATTCGAAGTTAAAGGGGTGAACTCTAAGAGGGTGATTTTAATGAATATATATATGTGTGTGTGTATGGGAGGTCATAAAGATCAAGATCATATAAAAGAGAGGGGAAAGGGCGTCGACTGGAGGCTGTAGCAATGAAAAAAGGAGCATAAAACACCACTGTGAAGTTCTTGAAGGTAGGTTGCGAACTAGGGTTGTTGAGGTAAGAATATTAGACAAACAACTAAATGAGTTGAATAGTACACTCTATGAGCACACGATGGACTTGTTATCTCTTAGTTCTAGTTTAATTTAAAAAAAATTAATGTTGATTAGATTTGTCTTCTTGTTAAGAAGTATTATCTTGAAGATTTTACGGATGAGACGGAGAGGATTCGGTTATGACATCAATTAGATTTTTAGAAGTTTATTTTTTACGCGACTTGAACATATAACCCCAAACATAGTGATATAAAAAAATTAATGGGTCTCATGACTTTGGGCCTTATATGTATAAATGGTCAAAGGTTCGTTTATACACTAGCGGTTAAACAACCTACATAAAACCGTGATATATAATTGCAAAAATCAAACGGAAGTAGAATCAAATACGTTTATGACGTGTGCAGACATGGTTCCTTTAAAACAAGTTCTTAATTTATATGCATTTGTTTTATAAGGAACAACAATCATATGAGTTATTGTATCATTTGTTTTAATATATATAAAACCATGGTTAATTTTCTATATTTAATCTTTAAGGAAATAAAACGGGATAATGTGGTGGTATACTACAGAGCAAAACCAAATGAATGATTCTTTATTTTGTAAACCCATTTATCGTTTGTTTACATATAAATGTGAAACGACTTATACACAATGTTATCTTCTATGTAATTTTAGATAGACTACTTCAACTGTTAATAATTCATAAACTTAAACTTTATTATATATAAACTATATCATAATTAATCATATATCTTATTAGAAAAGCGAATAAGTGACAATTTCAACTATTTGGTATAAATACACTTAAGATACAAGTCTTACACATTTATTTGACAAGGCAATTTCAACAATTTGTTTTAAGAACAATTAAAGACATATGTATCACAAACATGTGAAATGCATAAGTGAGACCATTCAAGTCAAATAGACTCGTTTCTATCTCTATGACGAGTTGACGACATCTTAATGGTGTGGTACATCTCATATAGCATAGAGATGGAAGGTTCAAAGCATATTTTAGTACTCATTCAAATATAGAAATAGATTACTAGGTGTGTGCCGTTTTAAGATATTTTTATTCAAAATTTGTTTCTTTCCTACCGACTTTAGCTACGTTCACTAAGTACTATTTAGGAACCAAAAAGAGTTGTAATATAGCACCTGCAAGATTCAAACTAACAACCACTTTGTTATATGTAATATAGCATTTTATCACCAGAAAGTCCATTCCCGGTACCAAATTTTTTGAATGGCCAAAATTTATCTTGAAATGAACTAGCCAGATGCTGGTATGGTACTGAGTAAAAGTCAATGGATCTTCTCTTTGAGTGGCGAAAAGTCAATGGATTTAAAACACACATTTAAACATTTTGGAAATAAAACCGGCTAGAGAAATAATTGGATCAATCTAATAAAGTCACCTTTGCCCATTTTATATTTGTGGTTCCTCCACGACCTTGGCTAGATGTCCCCACAATTATAACAAGGTTTACCTATATATATAAGTGGTTGTAATAATATTAATTTATATGGTTTTGAATGAGTTCAGTTCCTTTGGATACTCTAATTGTTTCAAATAAAATAAAATTAGATACACCACACTTACTAACCGACTTATTATACTCACCCTACGAGACATTCAGGCTACTGAGTGCTATAAAATAAAATTGGAGCCAGAGATAAGTGAATAAGAGATAAGTGAAAGAAAAAAGAAAAAGAAAAAGAAAAGGCAAGTGAAGAAATAAAGAGTAAATTCCTATTTAAGTTATGGTGTTTTGCTCTTTGTAAACACTTTGGTACATTGTTTTGAAAACTTCTCTTTGCATCCCCAACCATTTAACTTTGCTTTTCTTTGAGTCCGTGTGATTTCTTTCGTTACATTTCTCTGTTATGTATGGAGGGCAATTTTGGCATTTAACCACAAAGTGACTGATTATGCAAATTAGAAAGATTAAGGTTATTAGCTAACTTAGTTAGAACAAAAAAATAAATAAAAAAAGAATAATAAATTATACCCATCCCCACTCTCTCTTTCATTAGAGAATAGCCACCACCTCCCTAAATTCTATTTTTCAGTGGCCCAAAACAGCTTCACACAACGATGGCTTCACATCTATAGGTGATGTAGATGTTGTGGTCTAACGAAAAACAAGTTGTAGTATTTGGAAGTAAGGATCATCTCCACGAGGAACTTGTAGTCAGTTTTAGTTTTCAACTAAATAGATTAATTATAAAATATACCACGTCTGCCTAAAATGGAATGGAAACAAAGAGCTTTAATTTGATTTGGAAACAATTATGGAAACAGGTAATCTTCTATAGGTTTTTGATTTGTTGATCGCTATCATAACTGTTAGCTATTGCGAAACCATTAATGGTGGCTACGTGTATGATTAATCAAGTGACAATTGAAGAACTGAACTTAACATGTTCTATTCAAACAACAATTAGTTCAATCTAATGACCAATCAACAGCACTAATTCTTTTAAATGAAAATTCACATTTGAGTTTAAAGTAACTTTCTTTGTCGTTATAAGAGTGAGTTTTTGTGTTTAAAAGAGGATAAAGATAGAACATTCACATAGTAACCTTATATTATATGTAATTTGCATATTTAACTCTTTTTCAGATTAAAAGACTGAAATGTCAACTACTTAACTGAAAAATGTAACAACGGTTAGCCACAGGAACTCAATTATAAGCAAACCAAAATGTTGGTGGAATATTTTGAAACAATGTACTTAAATGATTAAAAACCATAAAACACATGGACACAAATAGTAATTAACGCAAAAAAATAAATAAATACAATGAGGCAAAATGAAACCAAATACCCACCCAACTTCCCTTGTTTCCTCTGTGAGTATATATCACCATAAATATCCAATTTTAATATAATTTCACAATAACCGTCTTCTGCATATATTCTCCAACCAGTTGAATAACTTCAACGAGATCGCCAGTCAGTTGTACTGCATCATATGTTCTGTACTTAATGTATTGTTGGTATCTTTTACATATGACAATTATTTGGCAGAAAAATATGAATCCAATGGTGGGTTGGGCTTGCGATGAGATTTATGTCGTTGGAGATTGTGAAACACTGCACATCATCAGAACACAAGTGCGGTGACACGTTTATTGAGAAGAAAACTCACTTATTCATATCCCGATGATAGATTTCATGGGCTAGCTTGTCATCAAGATCACCTCTTTCGGTCGACATAATGCGAATGAGATACTGATTTATAGACCAAAGTTTTACTTTTCTTCACTTACACAATGAAAATAATAGTTATGTTATAAACTAGTTTATAAAAACAATAGTACGGTGCCCGCTTACCTGCCACTTTATTGTAAATGTGAACTTTTAATTAATTTATAATAAAAAATAGTTTTGTTAGAAATTAGGTTATCTAATAAAAATTACTACTGTATTTTTTACATAGAGGTGAGTTCTCTTCTTTATATATAACTAGTTTTTATGCCCCGACGCGTTGCTGCCGGAACAATTAAAAAAAAAAAAAAAAAAAATTAAGGAAAGAAATACCATCATTAATCTCACTTTGCGATGACGGTGGCTGAAGAGATGCGACATGCGTATTTAACGGAAGATATCTTAACGGGAAGATGGAAACTAACGATCTACGCTTATTAATATGTAATAAATTGATGATTGAAAGAAATTACACGCGATAAATTCAAAGATCGAAATATGCGACATTCAGAACAAATTTAGAGTATGCGACATTCAGAAAAAATTTAGAGTTATTACCTTTATTTGAACAAAGTCGACCCTAATGCAGATGAAGAATGAAATCGAGTGAGAGTTTCGAAATGAAGGGATACGAAAGGGGAAGGAAGAATTTTGTGAGTGAAATTTTTGGGATGAAGGGATATGAAAGGGAAAGAAAGGGTTTGTGAAGACGGAAGACGGTTTTTGAGTGCGTTTTATATGTGTTGAACGGAGAATATATATGACGAAGATTCATCAAGTGAGATTAAACGGAGATTCATCGGAGGGCGATGAATGATCGTAATAAAATTGAGCGATGAGAGTGGGAAAAATTGAGCGATGAGAGTGGGACGGCGTCGGAGATTGAGAGACGGAGTAAGAGGTAACGGAGATAAAGACGGAGGGTTAACAGACTACACTTATTAATATATATAAATTATTAATATATATAAATGTTCGATTTTGTTCATAAAAAATCCAAGCTTTGTCCAAATTGATTGATAATCACTAAAAAAAGGAATTGACGAGAACTCAAATTCAGCTTTTGATGTGAAGTACACAAATATCTATAATTGATCCCGATCTACAGTGAACATTCTAATTCAATAATTCGGAAACAAAAATAGCAATCAAATGAGAGAGAATCGGCCTGAATCGCGCTTCTTGATTTTGGAAATTCAATTGTTGTTGTTCTGCGATTCTTTGATGATTTTGTAAATCGGCCACCAAGATCACGTTTGTCTTCCGATTGAGTGTTGAATTTCAAGAAGCAATTGAAACCCTAGAAATCTAATTTAGGAATTGAAAACCCCCTTTCCTGAATTTTTTACTGTCAACCGCTACTTATGAAGAACAACAATTGTCAATCGCTACTTTGAAGAAGATTAACTGAAGCAGGCGATGAATTGAAGAAGACAATGAATTAGGGTTCTTGTGAATTTGGGGTTTAAAGGGTTTAAATATGGTCAACAGCCTTTTTACATGTTCGACATAAATTAAGACATGTCACTAGCCATATAGACAGACACGTAAGAAACGGCCTAACGTCGTTAGGTTTTTTAACGTTGGGACCGTTCTTCAAACAAAAAGTAAAAGGTGGGACCGCTGACAGTGATAAATCCAAGTGGGAATATTATTGGCCAATACCCAAAATGTTGGATTATTTAAATCCAATTTGCATATATTAAAATATATATATAACTTTAAAAAATATAAAATTTCAATCCGCCTACTTCCGATTAATCCCGATTACTCTCGATTAATCCTTAGGCGGTACCTCACCGCCAAGCACCTTCTCCAACATTTGCACACGGCCACTGTTAAGAAAATGTTTTCCTTTATTGTCAAAATCTTCAACAATTTGACGAATTCATATCAATAGTTCATGTATATATCCTTTTCTGATAGACTTAACTTCTAATCGGGTCACAAATAGACTTGGTTACTAACCGAGTAACCGGGTCATCATATGGGCTTGAATATTAAGTTGGACTCACATGTGATCTGCCACAAATAGCCCAATCTAAAGTAGCTAATGACATATATAGTCTAAGTCCAAGTTCCAGAAAGTGTAAATGTCAAATGTGACAAATTAATATAAATGCTCAAAGTAATTAGCTTAACCAAATTAATTACCATCTTTCAATTTGGTAATAAAAAACAAAATTTAATCGATCAATCTTAATCCAATATCACAAAATCTGATAATAATAAAATTACAACCAAAAGAAACATTGATTGTTAAGTGAAACATTCATTTCAATTTATCTACAATTTATTTGCGAGATAAACATAGGTTAATCGTAATCTTGAACCAAGGTCTATGTGCTAGCTAGGTTTGTGTTTAATTGGTTCTCCTACCTATGGACGATCACTAGTTCCATTAACATCATATTTTCGAATGTAGCGATTCAAGCAATGTGTCAACTCTTAACCATTCATTTTAACTTTGCAAAAAAAGAAAAAAAATTGCATTTATTATTTGATGTAATATGTAGTACAAACTTCAGAAGACAATAAATGTAAAATTTGAATAATAGTTATTTTGATAACCTTTCATAATTATAGTTAGGTTATCATTCAACAATCAATTTGACCCTAACCCGTCACCACATTGCCACTACCCAACCGAAGGCGGTTTCGTTGCATGCGACTATGCGTCACATGGTTTATCAGTCTAGACGGCGAGGGAACTAAGAGGTTTGGCAGAGAAAGGAGGTAGAAACATTGACCATAGGAAAAATATGGTTCAAAGATTTAAAAAAAATAATAATAATTTTTTTCTAATTTATTATTATTTTTTTCTATAAATCTTAAAATGCCATTTCTCATTGATGGATATGAAAAGTTTGTTCAAAGATTTATTTAAAAAAAAATGCCATCCCATATATATAGAGCCAACAAAATTCCTAAAACTAATTATATATTGTTTTATACAGTAGTAATTTAAGAGGTAAGAATCTAATATATTGATAACTTGACTCGTTATTTTTAGATAAACTATTTGAAATCGTAAAATATTTATGTATAGGAATCAATTTGGGAAATAAAAAAGAAATAGGAAGAAAGTTAGCATGTTATTTACTATAGTGAGCTAGTGTGGTTAACATCATGCTGCAAGCATTATTGGATATCAGAAGCGTGTTACGTCAGATGCTCCCTTTACGGGTGCACCACAGGCCCACCTCAGACTGGACCACCCAACCCAAGGGTCAAGATACTATTTTACGGACCACTGTATTCGAGGGTCCGATCAAGGCTAATAAACAACTTTGCCAAATATATCCAATAATAATAAAACCAAGGTATAAATGTATAATGTGAATTTTTTATTTATAAATTATTTATGTAAGTTATTTTTTTGGTTTCGTTATTAAATTACCTTAATTCTTGAATGAAATGTTATAAAACTTCCATTTTTAATTCAAAAAACTTGTAGCATAAAATAATACATCATTAGCTAGCCATATAAAAATCTCGGTTGTTACCACATGCCCATTTTTCTACGTCGTTTGCACTATAAGCTAGCCGCCATCCCCTCTCGGCATTGTAGGTGAACACACCTTTGCGGTTGTAATATCATCGAACCATCTTTCCGGCTTTCCTAACCATTCTTGATGACGCCTGTTCTCCAGCTGATTAAAATGCTTGACATCGAGGTTATAGTGATATACTAACTATAAAAATGCAATGGAGCTTTTGACACTTTTGGTCAATTTAGGTCGAATACTTAGGCGAATTGTTTGATGATTTCATATATCAGTAGTTTGCTTACAAAAAAAAAATTATAAAGCATGTCATCTGTATAGAATTCGAATAACTTAAACACATGGACTAAAACAAAAAATTCATTTGAATATTGTTACCTTTGTGGCATTCTGCATATTTAAAGTTAAAAGGTAATGAATATGTCATTCTTAAAATATATGTCGTTATAAGGTAGTAAGTGCATTATAGGAAAGATGATCAAAGGCGGTTTTGTTGGTCAAGGTATTATAATTTGAACATAACTTTCAAAAGCTGATTAGTGTTTTTTAATTGATTATGACTAATGGTTAAAACACTATCACTTAAGTAAGTAAAATAGTTTAAACTAACTCTTAAGCATAAAACTCGGCGTTGTGTTTATCAGGGAGTTTATGATGGTGTGCGAAAGGTGTGACCCATAGAGACCTTTTTTGAGGCCAAAAATTTGATTTATGTATATATATATATATAATTATATTTTTAATAAAAGCATATTTTATTTACAATCAAAATCATTTAGGTCATATTCGAGTGTTACACATTCCGTCTTCATCACAATATGCAATTATTCACCCAAGGTCTTCCTTGCCAGCTTTTTCAGACATTTCAATCCAAATTGAATATATTTCATGCTCTCGCTCGAACCGTAGGAGAATAGTATAATTGTTTGTAAAATATAACCAAATTAATACAATGTGTTCTTGGTGTATATATATATATATATTATAAACAATAATTAAACGAATATAATGTTGCTAATACGAACCTACGAACCAAAAGGACTACAATGAACATTCTAGCCTTCGAATATTGACATATGTAACAAATTTTTAAAGACACTTAAACATGATTCTATTAAAGGCCACTAAAACGAAATTGGCATGACTATGAGACATGAGCTGTCTCATTATGGTGTTATAGAGATAGTACGTTGTTAAATGGTGAAAGCATTGATAGCAAGTATAATTTCGTTTCAATTCTTGAACACGGTAAGTCATACTCTCTCATTGTTGGCTTATTACATCATCTTTTACAAAACTGGCTTAAGCTTAAAGAGAATCAACAAATGACACCGCCTCCTTTGATCCTTGTGATGGTATCCGTATCAACAAGTTCACTATTTATGGATCTTAAGTTTACCTAGATGATGCATTCAAAAGATAAACAACATAAAACGAGCATTTTTTTTTGTACTATATAATAAATCATATTGGTTTAAGTTTTACATTTGTAAGATTCTTATATACAAATACTTGAATCTGCGATAATGAAATGTGGATCCAGCCATCCAACTTGATTTGTTATTCTTTAGGATCCACTCATTTTTTTTTGTTTGCGAAACTAACAATAATCCACACAAATAAAATAAAAAATCAAATTTTCATTGCACGAATCTAATTCAATACATTTTAGCTTGTTGACTGTTTAAACTTCACTTGTAAATAACTTATACCATGATGATAGACCAACATGATCAACCATAAATCAACTAATCCCTTATACTTTATAATATCCTTTTTTTTTCTAAAATTTAGGTGGTTCACACATAACCATACACTATATCTTCATAAAATACATTATCATCTCTTATGTAATTCAAAATCGTGGTCAAAACATGTTACAACTCATCGGAAATTGATTGAATTACTATTTTAATAAAATTAACAATTTTTTATAACCTTTCTCCAAAGTCGAAAGTACAATTTTTGGATGATGAAAGGAACAACGCAGTGTAAGAATGTTTTGCTGCCCCCCAAAAACCAGACTCACGTGCCTCCTCACGTGATCATTACACCTCCACCACAACAAAGGCTCTCATTCTTCTATGCATGCTTCATATTAAACCCTCAAAACCCTTTTCTATAAAGCAAACAAAAATCAAGACTCAAATGCACAACACTCTAAACACATGGAAGACAAAACCAGAAAAGATCAACTTCAGGCCGTCTGGTTCGCCGCCGGCACGGCGGTGCTTATCTCGTGCGTTGAACGCGCCGTCGTGGTGTCGATATTCAAGCAGTGGCATATGTGGGTGTTTCTTGCACTTAACCTCTTGTTAATCGCTATTCTCTTCACATCCACACACCCACCTCGAAATTGTTCAAACCCGGCTGTTATATCTAACTCCGGTCAAGAAACCGGCAAGAAACAGCCGCCGGGGGAGGTGGCTGACCGTCATGAAGACGCCGGTGAAGACGGAGGAAATGTGTTGAATCTAGAAAGTGAAGTTATAAAAGATAGATATTTTGTAGATGTAGAAGAAGCTGATAATAATAATAATGATGATAATGATGGCGATGATGATGATGATGATGATGGAAGATCGTCGAATTTATTGTCGAACGAGGAGTTGAATGAGAGAGTTGAAGCTTTTATTTCAAAATTCCGGCAACAATATTTGGTTTCCGACGTTAAGATTAGGAGAACTAGCTCTGATAGTGTGTGTGGACGTGCCGTGTTCTTGAAAACTGTGACGGTTTGAGTTAGATTCACGGTGGCGCGTGTGTGTTACACACGGTGGCTGTTTTTGGTGTTCATGATGTAATGTATTCTGATTTACATCTTCGTTTCTTTTGTATTTTAGATGAAACTTGATGTTTGAATTTTTTAAGACTTAAATTTTAATTTATTGATTGTATTTACTGTTCTTGGACTTGTGACATTGACTATTCAAGAAAACTGATGGGATTACTTTATTCCCCCTTTCATGTTTAGATCTTTTTTATCTTTTTTTCTTTTTTTAAATCTGGTTAGTTGAAGGGAGTGAAACCCAAACGAAGTTTGTAATGGTTTATATGAGTGGTCCTAAATAGATCGAGTAGTATTGTTTAAAGTTTAGTGCTAAACTTTATGGGTTTTGACACGAAGTAAAAGTGTTTAGATTAGAGGTAAGAGGATTGAGATATAGATTTTTAAAGTATGCATTTGAAAATTGAAATCAAATGAGGAAAAATAAAGTTTGTTGCATAATGCATCATGTTGTGTACACTAGTATTTTTTCATTTCTTGTATAGTTCCACAAAAGATATAACACAAGAATCTAAATTGGTCATCTCCGGTTCTACTTATACTAAGGTTGTTGTGTAGTGGTATGCATACGCAAAAGAAATGCAAAGTTTTTTAGGCAAGTTAATGATGTCTCAAAATACTTTGATTGCGGCTCTTGTATCCACACAAGTTTTATTTCAAGATGGTCCTTTTAAAAACGGGCCTCAGACAAATTATGTTACTTTCTATGTTGTTTGATTCATCTACATGCATGTTTAATTTGGTTTTATTTATGTTAGTTTTCTTTTATATATAATGTTGTACTCTATTTCTGTTATATGCCTCTTACAAAATTATAAGGAAACAAATATTTTCCTAACAAATGGTTTCAGTTTTACCCTTATTGTAAAATGATGTTACAGTGTTTGGATTTTATGATTCCAGTCATCCAGTGTAAGTGTAAGATGGAATAAGAGTATGATATTTTAAAGTTTTAATTATTATTGTGAAAGAGAGGCGTTTTAATCATGCATTCAGAATCACATGCCCTAGAATCTTGGAAGACGATAAAGAGTAAGATTTGGAATCATGTCTCACCATCTAATCAATATGATTAAGAACTTAAAAATGTGATCAAACTAGCACACTTGGTATATGCTTCAATGAGTTATATCTTTTAGACTATCCGGTACGTCCGTGGTGGAGGTGTTTTAGCCATCACCGACGCCCCTATGACGCCCAAACACCGCCCCACCCCTATTTTTTGCGGGCGTTTTTGGTGACGCCGTGGCTGGAATGACGCCGTGGTGGAGGTGGTTTGGTCAATTTGACCGTTGGAAGTGCGGCGCTGTCAACACTAAACAGAGACGATGGAGTTGGTTCGAGGAGCTTATTCGAAGAGAAAAGCTTTGGAAATGGTTTCAGGGATTAGTGAAAACGTGAAGTGATGTTGATGATGGGGTTTTAGAGATGGAAGATAGGGTTTGAGTGAAATTCCTTGCTCTCTCTCTCTCTAAAAATGGTTGGAACAAAAGGATAATTTTAAGGTTTTGAAAAATGGGGAAGATGAGTATAAGTGATATATATATATGCTAGGTTTTTTTTTATTTTAATTTTAACCTTTTTTTTTAGTTACTTTTTTTTAAATAATGTTATTTATTTTAAATAATTTGACTTTTTTTATAAAATGAAATTATAAAAAAAATGAATAATCAATCATCACTACAGCCCCACTACAGCCCATACATTTCCACCATTTTACTCACCCACTTTACCCATTCTCTCTCCTGCGTCGCTGCCACTGCAGCCCCCACTACAGCCCCACTACAGCCCGGTACCCCATAGTCTTAGAGTGGAGGATGTGCTACCTTTTAACTTTCACCAATTAAATAATGTCACGTAACATCACATCACTTTTACCTTCTTTCAACCATCTCAACTCTCACCTTATGCAATGGTACTATCTCAACCCTTTAATATTAAATTATGAATTTAAGTAAAAAAATATAAAATGATGAATTAATATATAACATTGTAAGTTGAAATACTAATCAAAACCTGATGTGGGATCAGTCATGGGTATCTTGTAAATTGGGTGAGTGTTTCTTTGAAGAGCCCATCGACTCAGGAATTGATCTGTTAGCACGTAAAACGTGTTGACTCGGGTTTGTGGGTTACGTGGTGATCACTAGAAGACACGGGATAACAAGCTTCATCAATATCTTAAATATGTTTTACTTGTTTGAAATCCTTAACTTGTGTAGATTATAATTTCTTAGTTTATTCGTTTGTTTTTTTTTACAAGTTAGGATTTCTAGGTTTGTCCTTGTCCAAGGGAATATATTTTATTTATATTTTAGTTTGTTAACTTTAAAGTTTCAAGCTTTCAACTTCAGATTATTAAGGTGGAATTTTTTTAAAATTATTTGCTTCTTGAGTCATTTGAATCACACGTGTGTAAAGTGGTATCAAAGCTCTTAATTGTCCGAATGGCTTGTGAGAAGGATTATCGTTTGGGTTACATATTGCAGTAGAAGCAGTAGTCAAATCACAATGTTTTAATTTTCAAACTGTCCTAAAGGAGTTCATCAAGGGTGAAGACTTTGGGAGGGATGAGTATTGTTAAGGTTCTTATAAACACCACTTCATTTTGAATACTACATGGATGAATACGTGAGTAAAAAAACAGAGTACATATTGTTGAACACTAATTAGACTCTTTGTGCTAAAGAGTGAACTAAAACTCTTAAAACTTTGTACGATTTTCTTCTTGTTGATGAAACTTAAATTATTAACCTCAACATTACCTTGACCTCAATTAGAGTAACACCATAACACTAATTCTATCAATTTTTTTCTAATCCCAAATGCACCCGCTGTTAAAAAAACAATAATAATTAAAAAAAAAAAATAAAATAAAATCGTCTCCACCCCTACTCACCCCTTTCAAATGATTGTATTTGTACCCTGGCGCGCGACACCTGATGATCTTCAAATAGCAATCTGGAACTACTAGCGGGAAACGGGAATGGCAGGCACCAATTCGCAGAAGGAGCTTCTAACCCTAATCCGTGATGTTTCTACAGAAAAATCTCAAGGAGGTATGCTGTTCAATCCATATCATGATAATTTAATCTCTTAGATCGTTTTCGTTTTCGATGATCATATTTTTCATACAAACTGATCCGATCTCGCATATCGATAGAACGTAGGGTATTAAACCTCAAGCGACAAATCGAAGAACTCCAAGCGAAGCTTGATTCTGTGAATGCAGAGCTTGAAGACGCTAAGCGTTTGAAAGAATGTACCGAACAGGATCTTAAAGGATACGAAGTTGAATTGGCTATGAATGAATCCTCGATTCAAGCTCTAGAGGTTTGTTTTTCGCGTATGACTATTATCTTATTTTCTATGCTCTGGATATGTACGTTACCACGTAAATCACTAGACGATGCAATCTCTTTGATCAGATCCAAATTTACATGTTAATACTGATTGTATGTAGCTAACAACTTTAACTAGTGCAAACTAAGATTTGGCCATGAATCAATTGTTAATCCAGACTCCAGACCTTTGTTGTTTTACTGAATTTCATTTTTCCTGTAAAAACTTTTGAGTTATAGTGTTTGTACGTCTTCAGGGGCGAATTTCTTTGCTTCAAGGTGAAGTATCCACCATTGGATCTGATTTGAAGGCACTTAAGGTAATTTGAAGATAACTGTTTTGCTGCTGCTTGTTTCCACTTTATTTGCATGCTAATTAAATGTTTGTGTTTTGAAATTACTCCTGCTTTTGGAAATTGGTTCATAAACCTATGTGAATCTGCATTCAGAACGAAGAAGGTGCTTTACGGTAGGTTTCATGAGTTATTTGTTACCTTTTAATTGTTTGTTAGAGAAGAATGTTATTAATGACATTTCTTTTTTGTATTTATTATGCTTTTTCATGCAGAGATGAGTTCATTGGAAAAATGTTTGACCTAAATGCAACTATTAGGTAGGTAATTTGTGTTACTATCTCAATCTGTTAAAAAGGATGTTGTCATATTTGGATAAAACTAGTTTAGTATCTGTAGTTCCTTTTCTGGTCTTTTTTCCGTCTCAATTGCTTTTGTTGGTGATCAAGTTTTTGATCAAATACTTATCTGAATCTTATTATATGATTTGTGATGCAGAAAGTTCCAACAGTTGGTAGATTCAGCTACTTATAAAGCATTTAGCAGCAAAGCGGGATCACAAAAAAGTTTGTATTTATCTTTTAATTACAAATGGACACCTCAGATATGAATGAATCTCACATTCTTTCTTTGGCATCTGTTAATCAAACCAAAAATAATAAAATTAGAAAGGCTATTGATGTCATGCAATATTACTGAACTGCTGCTGTGTGAGATTTATATTTTTATAATCTGATTTACCAGTAATTGACTCACTGTGATCATTTTATAATCTATAACACCATTCATTTGCATTTTTATTATGACCAAAGTGCACACTGAAAATGATAACACAAGAGAAGTTGAAGAACAAAAGAAGGATCTTGAAAATGAGTTTGCTCAAATAATCTCTGATACCAAAACGATGGAACATGAGTTTCTGTTAGAGCAAAACATTCATAAGCAGGTAAGAATTAGTTGCTGCAACTTCATTACCTTTTCTTTTATGGACACATTATCTTTCATTACTTCTCACTCACAACCCGTTGTAGATATGCGCGCATATATATATATATATATATATATATATATATATAGGGGGTGGGTTATTTAGAATCCCACTTAAGAAGTGAAAACCCATGAAACCCATTGAAAAAAAAGATTAGACAAATTCTAAATTAAATGTTATGGCTTTTGGTAATAAAAATATAAAAAAGCTCCGAACAGATTTTTTTTCTAAATTATTTTTACACAAAAAAGACAAAAGTTACATATGTAAACGGGTGTTACATATGTAAAATACGGTCAAAATCACCTTTTAGATATGCAACATACCTATTACATATGTAACATTTCGCTGAATAATGAATATTAAAAAAACAATTTTTTTGTTATTTTGTACATATTTTTTATAAATAACTACTCAGTGGTTTTTTGTTTTTTTTTATAAAAAGTGTGACGAAAATTACAGGTAAAAGTGAGGAAAAAATTTAAAAACAAAAAAAAAATTTAGCTTTAAGTTTCTTGGGTTTTCACATGTTAAGTGGGATTCCAAATTATTCCCCTATATATATATATATATATATATATATGCTTGCCATGCGAGCGAGAGTTATTTATTTTTGTACTGATTTATTATGATATATAGGAGCAAAAGGAGGTGGATGATCTGAAGCATAGAATATCTTTAATGGAAGCCGTAATGGAAGGAAATAATGAGCTTCAAAATATTATCATATATCCTCACTACAAAGTACTTGCTAAAAATGTGCAGTCTCAAACGGTCCCAACCTTTTTTTATACTTTCTTAACATATAAAAACAGAATTTTTATCATACAAAAGTTTATTGAAGGTAATTTTATGAAAAACAGGATGAATTTTTTATTTTTGAAATTTACTTCAAATTAGTTCTACAAAAGAATAAAAATGTGCAGATATACATACATACACATTACATGTAGAAACCATTGAACATGTAAAAGGTAAAATAATATAGGCAAATCATGAAATTTCATATAATATATTGTGAAACTATTAGGTTCAACAGTCAACTTTAACAACAATGACATATTTTTTCCTTGACTGAAAGCACGCAGACTGCAAGAGTTGAAGAGGCGTATAATTCTCTTTGTGACAGGTTGCAGAAGAAATGCATATGTCCCAGTTGTGGTTGTGACAATGTGGAAATACTCGGTGGCGTTTTTCAGAAAAGCTCGTGAATTTGACATTTTGTAAGTCTTTTTCCGGATATTGCTACAGTTTGAATGTTGTTTTTTGGGTTGTTGATACAAATTACCTCCAGTTATCGGTGTTTTTTTATTTTTATTTTTTTTACTAAAATGCAACTATGATCTGGTGTTGGTAATGGCTTTAAAAGTGAAGTTGATAGTGTATTTTCTGATGGTGTATTTGGATTTTGCTATATTGCACAACATATTCATCCTTTTATCAACTTTTGTTTCTCTATTTGTTCAATCATTCCCACAAACATAAAAATAAAAATAGTTGGGTTAGTTACTTGTGATACTGCAGTTTTAGTTTTATTTTTACTCTTTTCATTAAAGAGTAAAAAAAATAATGAGTAGGAAAAAGCTATCATCCAATCCTTCTTCGTTTCTTCCTCCCATTCTGTTGATATATTCTCAATGTGTAACGGGGGTTTGGGGATGTGTATTTATTTATTTTTTGTTTTTTCTTACTTTTTTACTTATAAGGGTAAAATGGATGCTTCACGTAAGTTAACAAATTTTTGTAATGCCTTTAAGTGAGAAAACAAACTTGTTACGGTTTGCCAAATAAGTAGGCTTAAACTCGTAATTTGTGAAAAGAAAGAAACAAAACATCAATATGTACATAAGAGTATATATATAAGACATCATTTGTAAACAAATAAAAAAACTTATGTAGTATATGGTTTTTGAAACTAAAACTCTAAAAGCATCTCATGTTTTTATATCGTAAAACCTTACAAAAATTATGTAGTTGTATTTTCAATCTGATAATAGTAATATGCCAATGCCAATAACAAATCAAGTGGGAAATTAAATACTTGAATAGTAAAACGTGTTAGGAACAATGCTTTTGAATCCTGTTTGGAATAGCTATAACCTTAAATAATATGGGAGTTGGGACAATTGCAAAATCTAAAAATCATAAACATGAGTTTGAAGTCTCAAACTTGGATCTTTGCTATACATTAAAAGGGCCATTACCGATTTACACATGTATGTGTAATTTTTATTTTTGAGATTAGATTTATGTTCTAATTAATTGGCTGTATAATGGTAACAAACGTATAGATAATTTTGCACTTTAGTTTGAGATCTTTGCTATAAAGTACAATTGTAATTTCGGATTTAACCTACATGTAACAATGTAAGTGTAAATATTTAACTTTGGATTAGTTTTAGACTAAATTACATAAATCAACCTTTACGTTTATAGCTCGTTTCAGATTTCAACCTTTAAATTTCTAAATTACACTAGACAACCTTTATGTCTATAACTCATTACAAATCACAACCTTTATGATAACTTCTGTTAGTT
>WOUH02000045.1:8056231-8072540 GCA_009936405.2 Stevia rebaudiana
TGAGTATATATACAATTTATAATAATTACATATAAAACTTACAATCCGATTAATCCCGATTAATCCCGACTAATCCTGATTAATCCCTAGTCCCCACCTCGCCGCTCGACTAGCGCCTAGCGATTTCTACAACATTGCATACACCAAACGATAAACAAATCGGACTACAAGCCCTAAATCAAAATTATTGAGCAAATCAGAAGTTAGAACCAGATACTTACAATGCGGCGGCGGCGGCGACGACTAGCAAGGATGGAACCCGGAACTGGAGCTCCGGCGACGCGATTGATGCATAAATCGTATCTTGTATTAGTATTGCCGATTGAGAATTCGAGATTAGGAGCAACTAAACGATTTTTCTTGATTAAAAGAACTAGAGGCAGTTTTTTATTTTTATTTTTTTAACAGCAAATAGCGTGGCCACCCGGATGGCCTCACCCTGGTAAACACATCAGCCTTTCGCCCAGCGAAATCGTTGAAAGCGTGACTACCCCGCGCCACCAATCCAGAAGGAAACTCACTTTGTAAGAAAACCCCATGGCTCACCCAAGAGCATTTTTTTACTCCGAGTAAGACTCCAACCTGAGACCTTCCACTTAAGAAGTACCTAGAGTACCATTAGGACAAATGCCCCTTGGTAACTAGAGGCACTTGACGTTTCCATCTTCAACCGAGGACCTCATCTCTGATATATAAATCTCGATGCCCTCAACTCCTCGTTTCCTTCAACAGCTCACTAAATCCTATTTTAATGTTTTGATTTTCAAGCGGCACACCGCCCTTCTAAATTCTAATTCCATCGCATCCGGCAACGCTTCGCAGCCGAGCGAATTAAAGTTAGGAGCCCAATTGAAAATTAAGCCCAAATGCCTATTGAATTTATTATAAAAATAGAGGCCTTTATTTTTTGGAGGCCCAAAGCCCTAGAGTTGGCTGCTTAGTCCATTGGGCCGGCCATGGATTAATAATAATAATAATAATAATAATAATAATAATAATAATAATAATAATAATAATAATATGCGTCCGTATCTCCCCAAATCCTGTGACACAAGACACTGTGTTTTGCGCTCTATATTACAGACCTATAGCCTTTCCTGCACCACACCATTAACAACATTTTCATCCTCACTTTCTCTCTCTTTGAATTTGTACTTTCTTCGATCAATGAGTAATTCTGAGAATTCAAAGACGAGGGAACTCGGTGATTACAAACCGGCGACGGTTACACCTGACGGAGTAGCGGAGGCCGATGACGAGCAACAAGCAGTGGATGAAATCGTTGATTTCGTTCAATCATGATTGAACATACATCAAGCCCTAGGTAATGCAGACTCAAGCGCTGGTAAAGGAAAAGGAAAAGCAAAAGCAAAGGCCGAAGATGCTACACCAAAGCTTTCGGTTCCTAGATCCTCCAGCTCCATCACCACGTCGACATCTAGTGAAAACTCAGGTAAATCCACCGAAAGCTCATCAAAAAAATCATATGCACGATAATCCAAGCCTAATACTCCGAAGAAGCATTTCTGTGTATGTGGTCAGGCCTTTGTGAGCTTCGGCGCTCTTGGAGTCCACCAATTATCATGCTATGCAAACGGAGGGTAATGTCGTCTGGTTAGGATCTACCGGTTTCAAATACCAATTTTAAAAACAGATATTTGAAATTATTAGTAAATAAATAGGTAGATATTGCTTTTTGTTCTTAGTTGAAATTTTATTATGTTCATTAACATGAGTCGATAGTTTATGTAATGAAGGTCATGGTTTGAAATAGTTTTGATACTAGATAATATCTCTGATCTTTGATAATCTATATTGTTTACCACTACGTATGGGTTCTTTGTTTAAAGATTGTTAACGAGACAAGCTTTTAAATTTTATGTCCGAGTGAAAGTTGTTATGACATGTTTTTTTCGTATATGGGTTCTAATATTCTGGATTGAGTATGCATTTTCATGACGGATGAACCCACTACTTGATTAAATAAAAATCCAATATTCGTTAATTATTCATTATTTCAATCTTTTTCTTTCTCACTTACGTGTTGATTGTTGCTGCTTGTTGAAACAATATAAAGACGTGTATTTATTTTTATAGTCATAATTAAGTGATCTACAAATCAAAATCAAATGTCAAATAGCTTAAGAAATGGACTTCCTAATTGCTACCAATCGCTATTTTCCAACAATAAGAAAGTTTACGAAACCGATGTAAGATCTTATTCAGTCGTACAAAAATGTTTGATATTACTCGTGCATAATATAATGTTAAGTAAAAACTAAAAGGGCATGATTACTCGCACATAATATAATGGTATGATATAGCAAGAAGAGAAAGAAAGGTAATTGTTTTTTTTATATTTTATAGTTAACTAAGAAGAAAACATTCATTTCATAGCATTAATTTTGTAAAAACCGTAAAAGTTGCGTAATGCATTGTGTACACTCTACATAAAAGTCATAAGTAGAGAGATTACATACCCGTCTTTTTCAGTAAATTCAAGCAATAGAAATATATAACACGGTTTTAAACACCAGCAAGAATTAGTTAATTTGTGAAATGAATGACCCTCTAAAATAATAAATACAAATATTTACCAAACCAAACTTTTCAATGAACCGTAATTGCTTTATATTATCTTTATTTTTTTAATGTTTAAATTAGTTTTAGCCATGTTTTGTCGCTTATAACTTTTAAACTTAACCTTTATAGACTTATGCATATAGTGTTGCAATATGCCTATTTTTATCTGTGTTTTGATACAATTTTTTCTCACTATCATCTCTGGTCATAAATCATATATATTTTTTAGTATTAAAGTCAATTAGTTTTTGTTAAAACTAATTTTCAGAACAACATAACTTTGTACTCAACGTACTTTAAAATTCACAACCTCGAGTTTGTAACTGTAAAATTTATAATTCATATACCTCTTGCAACACACATCAAACATGCTTATTTAACATATAAGTTTCGATATAAACTTTATTCAAAACATAGTCGGGTCAAATACAATTTATATAGATATATTAGTTTAATTTAAGTTACCTAACGTTTATTTCATAACATCTGTCGTTTTGTAACATGAAACTATGTATTTGTACTTTCACTGAAAATTAATTTGATGTTATTTATATTTTTTATTTCTAAATTTATAAATTCAATTTCAAGTCCTCAAAATTCAATTTACATTTCTCATACACGTTCACTGTTCACAACTTCACATAATTAGTTCCGGAATGATGTCGAGTTGTCCACAAAACCCTAATATCCACCTCAAGTCCCAAATTTTGAGGCTCAACATTGGCCCAATACAAAAGCCCAACATATTTTAGCCCAATTCAATATCTTAAACTCGAAACAAAAACCATCAAGATCCTTCATAAATTTCATTCGGTACCATAAAACCCCTCATATATACTAAATCATATAACAGTGTCACGTAAATTTGATTACGATCACTCGAACAACACAAAATTTCTTCACCTCTTTGCTTCTCTTCTCTTCTCTTCTCTTCTCAAACTGGTTCACGATTGCTAGCACGAACTGTTCTTCGTTCCAGACATCGATCTAAACGTGATTAAAGTTGCTTGATTTCGTTTGGTGCTTAGATCTCCCCTAATTTGCTTTCTGTGAAGGTAACTTCACAGGTAATCATCCTTTTTTCTGTTGTTTGTTAACATCGGAAAACAGATTTACTCTTTCTCTTTTGCAATTTGTTTCTGATTGACGATTATAGTGACAAGACTTGTGGTGTGATTGGCTTCGTGAAGGGATGAAACGCGTGCGCGATGATGTGTATAGCAACTCTCAATTCAAGCGGCCATTTGTTCCTCCTCGAGGAGAACCGTAAGATTTCTCATTATGGATTGATTTTGTTTGTTTATAGTGTATTATTGTGTCTGAATGTATCGTTGTGGATTGATGTGATTTGAGGTGGCTAATTTTTAGGCGGATGTGTTTTTCCTGCTTAATCTTTTTGACTTTGAATTTGTTTAACTTTCTCATAGGGTTAGTGAACAATTTTGTGGATTGATGTGATGTTTGTTAAGGTCTTGTGTAAAAGCATGTAATCGAGGTTATCTGGTATTTAAATCACATATTTCAGAGACCAAAACAGATGGTAGTTATTGATCTTTTCTGATTTGGATTTAGAGCATGTAATGGTAAATTTCTAATCTTTGTGCATGATATGTTGTTATTACCAGCAGAATTTAGCAATTGCACTTGGAAGTTGGAACTTTGATTAGGTTTTGGTTTCTTACTTTTTAGGGTTTGGATGGTTATGGGTGGGCGTGTGCTATCAGTTTCTAGAAGGACAACAACACAGAAGAAAGAGTTAATTGCTAATGTTTTTTTATTTTTTTATTGTATCCCATCATTTAACTACACCACGGTGGTGTGGGATGAAATTAGCATGAAATATGATCTGTGATTGTCATAAAGGCCTAAAGGGTATATATCCACCATTAACAACTTGTTCTGCACATCTGATATGCTCTGATATTCTATGACAAAGTGTTGACTTTTTCTCGTTTTTCTTTTGTTCATGTTGAAGATATGGTCAACCGCATGCACCAGGAGATGAAGGAGTAGGTGAGGTGGCAGGCGGGTCGGGTGCGGGTGGGGGTGGAGGTGGAGGTGGAGGTGGTAGCAGCACGCAAAAACTTACAACTAACGATGCGTTAACTTATTTAAAAGAAGTTAAGGACATGTTTCAGGGTCAGAGAGAAAAATATGACATGTTTCTTGATGTAATGAAAGATTTTAAAGCTCAAAGGTACATGAAGCTTAACTTTTGTTTTAGAATTCACTAGTTACGTACTTACGTTGATTATATAACTCATTCAGTGGCTTTTTCGATGCAGAATTGACACTACTGGCGTCATTGCAAGGGTAAAAGAATTGTTCAAAGGTCATAATAATTTAATTTTTGGATTTAACACCTTCTTGCCCAAAGGGTATGAAATAACTGTAATTGAGGAGGATGAACCACCACCAAAAAGAACAGTGGAGTTTGAAGAAGCGATAAGTTTTGTAAACAAAATAAAGGTAATTTTTTTTTATTTGGTCCCAAAATATAAGGTCTACCTTTTTTATATGTTTTGTCCCAAAAAAGTTGCCCACTTTAAACGTTATTTATGATGTTTCTTATTTTACTGTAGTAACTAATGACTAAACCACATTAATTGCTCGAATCTAAAACTATGTACACTTTATTGAGGTAAAATTGGCATTTAACGGTTATACAATGCATCAAATATACTTCCTTAAAGCGATCGCATTTTGTTTCGTGGACACGTATTTTGTTCGTATACTTAATTGAGGTAAAATTGGCATTTAACGGTTATCAATGCAGGACACGTATTTTGGGTTCGTCAGATTGTTATTTTCTTATCCTTAATACACGTTTTAACTCGCTTGGTTTGCAGAAACGTTTCCAAGACGATGATCATGTTTACAAGTCGTTTTTGGACATCTTGAATATGTACCGGAAAGAACACAAGGGCATTAATGAAGTTTACCTTGAAGTTGCTGCACTTTTCGATGATCATCCCGATCTTCTTGATGAATTTACCAAATTTATGCCGGATGCTTCTGCTGCTGCATCTGCACATCATGCTTCATTGGCGCGACAACGGTTTGATGAACGAAGCTCTGCAATGGCTCCGCATAAACAACCACAATTGGATAATAAGGTAATTTAATTGATTTTTAAATTTTTTTTGCTATATTAGTCTTATTTATTATATTTTGACGAAGTGTGTGATGATTTTAGCCACGAGGAGGGCGGCAAGATCGGATTAGTGGTTCACATGCTGAGCTGGACCTTAACGCTGACGAGGATGATAAAACGATGATGAAACATCACAAGGAGCAGAGAAAGCGATCTGAAAAGGAAAGCAGAGATAGGAGAAATTCAGATCAGGATTACAAAGAACCTGACCTTGATGCTAATAGGGAGACACGTCATATTGAGAAACAAAAATCTTCAAGCAAGATTGAAAATTTTGGAGTTAATTCAGTTGCGGCCACACATGGTGATAAAGATTCTTTAAAAAGTGAGTTAATTTTTTATTTCTTTTTTTTGTATTTTTTGATCAGTTGGCCAGTTTATAAAAAGAACAATTCTGACTGTAGAGTATTTTTGTATTACAGGTTTGTACCCTCAAGAATTCACTTTCTGTGAGAAAGTTAAGGATAGATTACATAATCAAGATGATTATCAAGCGTTCTTGAAATGTTTGCATATCTTTAACACGGAAATTATTACGAGGAAGGAGTTACAGGGCTTGGTATGTTATGCAAGTTTCTACATTTTTACCATCTAATTAGTTCTCTATCATTTGTTTTACTCAAGAAAACAAACACTCCGTAAAAGGAATTGTTTTTATTTTGTTATTGATTGTAGAAGATTCATACAATGCGTAGTGTGACATAGTAATTTCTCAAGTGTAAAATTTTGTAAAATAAGTGTGTCAACAAATAAATTTTTTTCTTTCATGTGTTACATCTCTAAATGGTTGAACAATTGTGTCAGATCAAAGCAAAAATAGTAAAATCTTAAATTTAGTAATTTATTTCTGCAAATTTGTAGTTTTGATATTTGAAACTTATTTATTTTCAGGTGGCTGATCTACTTGGAAAACACCCAGATCTTATGGAAGGATTTAGCACATTTTTGGAACGCTGTGAAAATATAGGTGAATGTCAAACTATGAAATTACCATACTGATTTTTTTTTCTTTTTTGAGAATCGCTTTGTTATTTTGTTAATATTATCTTGTTTGCAGATGGATTTCTTGCTGGTGTTATGGACAGAAGTACGTATCTGTTTCTTGTCTATTATATGCTTTTTCAATCCTTTTTTAATTTCCAGAATTTAGTTTTTTTTTTCTTTTTTTTTTTCTCGTGGTAGAATCTTTATGGAACGAAGGTCATGCATCTAAATCAACCAGAACAGAGGAGAAAGAGAGGGAACATAGTAGGCGTGAAAGTGATGCTACAAAAGAAAAAGATAAATATAAAGAAAAATATTGGGCCAAATCTATCCAAGAACTTGATCTCTCTGATTGTCAACGTTGTACTCCTAGTTACAGGCTTCTTCCTGATGACGTAAGTCTTTTTTTTTTTTTAAATTTCATCTTTAAATAAAAATAATTTTCATGGTTTTTGAATTTCATCTTTGTAGTATCCAATACCATCAGTTAGCCAAAGATCAGAACTTGGTTCTCAAGTACTTAATGAGGTTTGGGTGTCTGTAACTTCTGGTAGTGAAGATTATTCCTTCAAACATATGCGTAGAAACCAATATGAAGAAAGCTTATTCAGATGTGAGGATGACAGGTAAACAATTTTAATTTTTAGTCTCATTTTTTTTTTAATTGTAAGTTTGCAACCTAATAGGAAAAAGAAAGTCAAAAAAGGCATATCGGTTCCTTTTTTTTGGGAAAACGTCAAATAATAGTAATCAAGTTTCTAAAGTGTTCCAATTAGGTTACTGATGCATCTTTTGCCCAAATTGGGTCATTAAACCTTCAAATCGGGTCATCATCGGATTTTGTTTGTTTCAAGAAAGTAATGGAAGATAAGATATTAAGATGTGAGAGTCGAAATTTCTAATATATATAATTATACTAAAAATAAAAAAATGGTTAATATTATTAAAAAATGGAAAAAAATTACTTAAAATCCACTTCACCGCTCCATATTAGCATAAAAAAAGGAAAAAAAAAAAAGATTTTCTATTTGAAAAAAAATAATGATGCAAAAAAATCATGTTAAAACCCATAATTTAAATAAAACGTGAAAAATGAGTAACCTAATTGGAACACTTTTTAAACTTGAGTGATCTAACTAAAACAATTTTGAAACTTGGCTACTATTCTACAAAGTTACCCTTTTTTTTATACTTATGTTTTACTGCTTTTATGATGATACCAGGTTTGAACTTGATATGTTGTTGGAGTCTGTTAAATCAACTGCTAGACGAGCTGAAGAATTATTAAACAACATTAACAACAAGACGATCAGTCCCGATACTCCAATCCGTATAGAAGACCACTTCCCTGGTATATGCTAATATTATTATGTTTTTATATATTACTTATAATTAATATAACTTTCATATATGTTATGTTCCAATGCTTAATTTCTCTGTGAACGCGTGTAGCTTTGAATTTACGTTGCATGGAGCGGTTATATGGTGATCATGGTCTTGATGCTATGGAAACGCTTCGTAGAAACCCGTCAGCTGCATTGCCGGTTGTGTTGACTCGCCTTAAACAGAAACAAGATGAGTGGTCAAAGTGTAAATCAGATTTCAATAAAGTTTGGGCTGACATTTATGCTAAAAATCATTACAAGTCACTTGATCACCGTAGCTTCTATTTCAAGCAACAAGATTCAAAGAATTTGAGCACCAAATGTAAGTCAACTTTAATTAAACGCTCAAGTTTCATTTTTCTTTAACTTTTTTTATTTTTGGACTTGTTAATGTGTCTAAATAAATAAACAGCACTGGTGGCTGAAATAAAAGAAATAAAGGGAAAAAGTCAAAAAGATGAAGACTTGCTTCATAGTATCTCTGCCGGAAGCCGACACTCGATATCACCAAATCTTGAATTTGAATATACCGATAACGACATTCATGAAGACGCGTTTAAACTAATAAAATATTCATGTGAAGAGATTTGCACAAGCAAGGAACAACTGAACAAAGTTTTGACTCTTTGGTCAACTTTCTTGGAACCCATGCTTGGTGTTTCTCCTCAAACTTCCAATTCTCATGGTTCCACCAAAAACATTGGTACATCTGCAGTGCAAGAAACTGATAACGGAACCATGAATTCTAACCAACTGAAACCAGCGTGCAATGGCGATCAACGCGATTCACCAGATAAAGCGCATTCTCAAAAGAACATTCTAGAAAATGGAGATAGTTTGGCCAAGGAAAAAGACGGATTTCACCCTGATAAAGATAGTAATGTTACTGAAAATGGTCATGAAACCAAATCACATACTGATACTTCTGTGTCACAGGTAATAACATATACTACAACGCGATTAATTGGGATTAATAGCAATTAATAGGATTAGAAGTTTTATATGTATCTTATTTTTTTACCGAATTTGGCCATTTTTTGTCCAATTTTGACTATTTTTACCGCCTACTGGTTTTATGGCCAAATAGGTGAATCGCAACAGTAGACCACCAATTACCGATTAATTCTGATTTTTACAACATTGATACTACACAAAATTAAGATGTTTAATTGGTCATCAAGTTCTTATGTTTGTTATACAGCATGGAGATAACAAGAGACCTGTAATGACGTCTAATGGGAATTTTGTTGAGCCTGCTAAAGTTGAGAAAGAAGAGGGTGAGTTGTCACCTAATCGTGATTTTGACGAGTTGAACATTGGTGATGACGAGGACAGTGAAAACAGAGACCATGATGATGTCAGCGGAAGTGAATCTGCTGGTGATGATGATGTGTCGAAGGAAGAACATGAAGAGGAAGATGGAGAACATGATGATGATGATGATGTTGATGGTAAAGCTGAAAGTGAAGGAGATGTAGAGGATACAAACTCTGGTTCTGGAGATGGCGTTTTGAGGACTGCAAAACCGTTGGCCAAATGTGTACCATCATCATCATCATCATGTGGTGTTGAAAAGAAAGATCTTCGTGTTTTCTATGGGAATGATGGCTTTTATACACTTTTTAGGCTTCACCAAGTAAGTATACGTATGAATCATACGGTATGATATTATTATTGTATTTGTAACTAACCCTTTTTTGAACAAGTAGATTTTACACATTTGGCCTGCATGTAACACACCGTTTTTTTGTACTTGCTTTCGAAGATTATACCGCCGGTTTAACCGGTTCAATCGGTAAATACCGGCGAACCGATTTTGGGTCCCATGTAAAAAAAACGCGCTAGTAACTAAGTTTAGTATATTATGATTATTGGTAACTAAAACTCCTTTAATAATACTGTAGAAAACGAAAATAGTTATTTTCTTGATGAGGATGATAGTAATAGTGAATTTCTCTTGTTAGTTTTCTCTTTTAACCTTTTAGTCACTTTTTTAAGCTTTGTTGAAAAAGTTTGGTACTTTTATATTGTTTTTTGGCTTATGTTTTTTTTTTATTATGGATTAAATTTTGGATTATTTATTTTTATGAAGTTATGTACTTTTTGATTATTTTTTTAGTTGCATTTGTAGTTTATGAAATTACAGGGTTAGCCAGTCAGGCCGGTAACTGTCCGGTACAACTTGGTTCAACCGGTTGAACCATTTCCGAGCTAAATCCGATATGATTTATAAACCGGTTTTTAAAACATTGGATAAAGCCCAAAAAATCAGCCTTTGACCGATTAGATCGATTTGACCTGATTTTGCTGATTTTTTGCCTAACTTGGCCGACTACCGATTAATACATTGATTTTGTGAAATCGCATCGGTTGCACGCCGACTACCTATCAATCAACGTCTAGAACTGCTTTTATGACAATGAAAGGTGTTTACAGGTAGATTTTAAATTTTTTTTTTTCAGGTATTATACGAGAGACTGTCTTCTGCTAAACTTTTCTGTATATCTTCTGAAGCAAGGAAGAGAGCTGCTAAAGATTCTTGCCCTAATGATCTGTACCCTATGTAATTTTGTTGCACTTTTTTATTTCCTAATTATTATTATTATTATTTAATTATTATTATCATGTGTGGAATATGCACCTCTGACATGCTGTCATTATACTTCTACAGATTTATGAGTTCTTTATACAATTTACTCGACGGTGTTTCTGATAATGCAAAATTTGAAGATGATTGTCGGGCCATTATTGGAAATCAGTCATATGTGTTATTTACATTAGACAAGCTGATTTACAAGCTCGTTAAACAGGTATTTTCCTACATCTATTCATCTGTATCTATTTCTCCTGAGCTATTTAAATATATCAAATGGGTTTGAAAGAACAAAGTTATCTCAAGTAAGTTTTTTAATTTCTGTCTTCTGGATGCAGCTTCAAAACATTGTTGGTGATGAAATGGATAGCAAACTCTTGCAGCTATATGAATATGAAAGATCCCGAAAACCAGAGAAATTTATTGATTCTGTTTACTTTGAAAATGCACATGTCCTCCTTCATGATGAGAACATTTACAGATTCCAATGTGTAAGTTCTTTTTTTTGAATATTATGGGAAGCAGGCGGTTTACATTATTCTTTTTTTTTAATTGCAGTCATCTGGTCCCTCTCGTTTGACCATCCAGCTGATGGATGATGGGATTGAAAAGAATGAAGTGGTTGCAGTTTGTGTGGATCCTCATTTTTCTACTTATCTTCATAAAGACTTTCTTGCGGTTGCCACTGCAAAAAAGCAATCTTCAATTATGATGCAGAGGTAACACAATTTATTATTAGTTTAATCTGTATCTCCATCTTTATAATTTAACTAAACATCACCTTCTAAAATTTATCTCTAAATTTTTTATCCCATTCTCTATTTAACTTACAAACATTTATTTTATTCTTTTTTTTCTCTTTTATACACTTATAAAAAGTTATATTTATGCTTTGATATTCCCAATTTTATAAACTCTCAAATTTAGAGATGGAGATGGAAAATTGACCAAATTCCTTAATTTGTGGAGATGGAGAAACATATGGAGTGGGATGTGAATGCTCTTATAGGGAAAATTACATAAAAAGTTAAAAGAGTCAACATGGTCAAAATCACCGTTTTTGAAACTTGTTTCTTAAAAAAAAATAAATCTTAAGCGTAGTTGAAAGGCAACATGGTTTTAAAAACATTTAGTTTTTTCTTTTTTCTCAAAATGCCTGAAAAACAGTCAACATGGTCAATGGGATGCAGAGAATGCATTTTACTCATTGTCTCATAGAAACCTGACCAGTTGATCAAATGTCTTATGCTTACGCTATTAGACAAATTTTTGCATTAAATATTAAAACTTTCGGTATGTTTTTTCTATTATATATAATTTTCTTGCGTTTTATATTTGCAGAAATAAACGTCGATTCAACGGGGTTGATGAATCTTCTGCTCTTTCACTTGCCATGGAAGGTGCTCATGTGGTCAACGGTTTGGAGTATAAGATGTCTTGCAGCTCCTCAAAGGTAATATAATTAAAACATATTGCTGTAAAACATGTACAATCGTTTACGAACCTAAACGAATGAGACATGTGTCATGTTCTTTTCTTGAACTTTATGAACAAAAATTCCACTCGGTTAGTTTACAGGCCTATTGAGAACATTATATAATTGATTTAAATCGTCATGCCAAAAGATATGAACCTCGAATACGACCCGTTTAATACCATTACAAAATAATCTAACTTTTAGTTCCATAATCGCAGATCTCCTACGTCCTCGATACAGAAGACTTCTTTTACCGTGAAAAAAGAAAAAGACGAAAAGTATCAGGTGACAGATCATCATCTCACCGTAGCCAAACAACATCCGTAGAACGATTTCACAAATACTTAACAGCCTCATTATCACAACAATAGTCAAGGTACATCATATATATATATATATATATATATACATCATCGAGTAAAATATATAAAATCTAAACACACTGGCTTGTTTTGCAGATGTGTAGGTTTTCTGAAGCTGGTTTGTTAATGCTACAACTGTTACTTCATACATTTCAGTAAATAGAGGTTCAATCTTATTTACTCCTTTATGAACAACTTTTTTTTTCTCTTCATTTTAATTTTCCGTTTATGTATCATCATCATCATAATCATTATCTCCATTTCCAGTAGATGGTTAAAGGTTGATAGATGGTTTGTGAGAGCATAGAGAAGGTGGTTTGTTGTGTATAGAGGTTGCTAATGGTGATGGTTAATACACTTACATTTTGTTTTGTTTTTTTGTTATTTGTTGAAAGAAGATACTTTTATTAATTATAAATGCACACATTTGGTGGTTTCTAGAAGTCTTCCCTTTTTTTGAATACTTTACTAAAATAATTTGAGCAGCCGAGTTGTAAATTGACCACATTAAAGTAATTGGGTTTAGGTTTTTCTACTTAATAAAAAATTGTTTAATTGATGGTTTGGGAATTATTAAACCAAACTATTCTGATTTACTGATGTATGATATGACCGACTTTTTTTAGTCTAGTATCTCGACAATACTATGTCAAAGTGACTACGGCGGTTTTATTGTAAAATTAATTATTTATAACTAAATACGAATTGGTTTTGGTTGAGAGGCATGTGGAGTTGTTATGGACCATTGATCAAACCTTTTGGTTAGATGAAGGTCGTTAGTGGTTACCAAGAATTTATCCTAATACTACTTATAAAACTTTAGGGTGAGCCAAAAGGTTCTCACAATATATTTATAGGTTAAACTTAAACCTGATAAACAAGCTTCATAATTAGCTACTATCTTATGACTATTTATGACTCCTAATCAACTTATTACAAGATCAACATAAGAATCATATATTAAGTAAACGTGGGCTTTATCTTCTTATCGCAAGTCACAAACTTGCAACCCAAGCTTCGGGATTAGCCCAACACTGGATTGGTGGGACGGGGTCGTCATGTTTTCAATGATTCACTGGGTGAAAGATTGATTTGTTCGCATGGTGAGATCGGGTGGTCATGCTATTAGAGAAAAAAGGTGAAGGTGGTTAGAAAATATAAATAATAAAAAAGCATCAAATGATTGAAGAGTAAAATAAAGAAAGTCTACGTTGCTTTTTTAGATTTTATTTAGTTCTATAAAAAATCTAATCATTTTTTAGAGTGTGTGAAGTTGAAAGATAGAGAGGTACCATTGCATAGGTTGATGGTCGAAGAATTTAAAAAAAATGAAATTTTATGACATGAGGTGGTGACATTTGATTAGAGAGGATTTAAGGTATGAGAGGAGCATACCCCCTCTCTAAAAGAGAGCTTTGTTTACTTACACTGTATAATATATAATAATAACCAGCTTAGATTTTATAAATTTATTAAATAACGTGACTTGAAAAAAACTTCAAATGGGGTATCTTTGTAAGACTGGATATGAAGTCTAGAACCCATGTACATGTCATTATTAAATTTGGTAGAGATGAATTAGATACACTGAATCTACTTTTACAAATCCTTTTATTATTTTTTTGTACTATAAATTTATATCATAATGCATAAAAATCCATCAGAAAAGTTACATGAATTGTAGTGGTAAGTGGAGACACCCTGGTCTCGATAGGCGTATTACCCAAAAAGTCCGAATATAGACAAGAGAATATATGCTTCTTACACAACAGTCACAGTATTTAATTAACTCTTTCCTATTTTGAAGTCTTATACGTATAGTTTAAAAAAAAAGTTGTATACGTATAGTTACCAACTTACCATCACCTAAGTAGAGGTAAATAGCGCTTTTGTCCCCTCCCCGGTCTGACCTTACTCCTTTTGAAACCTAGAGGTTTGCAATGTGATAGTGAGGGTGTCCGATGTGACTAAAATATTAAGTAATTGTTTGTGGTTAAAGCGTCGCCACACGATGACGAAAACAAAAACAAAAAGACCACGATAAGATGGAAAAGTGACGGGACTTAAAAAGGTTACAGAAACACCATGTGTCTACGTAGTGTTACATGATAACAACTTTCAATAAGATCATACTTAATGGTCTCGGTCTATCTCCTCCTCTCATAGGCACTGGCGAAGCTTGAGATTTTTGTCAAGGGTTGTCAAGATCATATATGTAGAATTTTCAGGGATTTCGTGGGTTGCCGGCCTATATACATAAAAAAAAAAATTCGGTCGAAATCGCGAAATTTACACTACGCGCGAAAAAATCAGCAGTCGCCCGTGCGACCCCAGGCCCTGAGTAAAATTCGTCCCTGCACATAGTCGACACCTTCTCCTAATCACTTGAGCTATAAATCATTTTTAATTTACTAGCTAAAATGAAATAAAGTGTGCAGAATAATTCATTCAGTTATTTTTATGTGACTGATCAAATATTTATATCAAACTTTAAGGGCAATAAGGTTTTTTTTAACAACTGATTTTATCCAACCATTTTGTCTCATACAAGACTTAAACCCTGTCATTTTGACTTAAGGGGTTTACACCAACTCCAAACATCATTGAGGCAATGCCTCATTGGTTAAGGTTAAGAAGTTTCAATTAGGAATTATGTTTGAGCATTTAAACAGGTGGTAATCATATATTCATATACATGTAATTGATATTTGTGTTTGATGTGATTGCTTTTCGTGTTGCTTTCGCTGACAAATCGTGCCCGATACAATCTAGCTAGTTTAGTTAATAATAAGAATGTTGGTGCATAAGTGTACATGAATCGTTGTTTATGTTAGTGGTAGAATTAAGATCAGCTATGTCTATATATGTGGCTAACTACAATTTACATACTCTTATCATGATTAGTTCTTGCAACTAACTAATGAAACCCGAAACCAGATGTAAGCGAAACCAGAAGTAGTTGCTTGTTCTCATCTAGGGGTATTTCGTATTCGAATGAAGCTCGAAAAAGTCAAAATTTACTTTGACTATAATCAAATATCATAGATTAAAATTTTGATAGGAACTTTCAAATTCGAACTCAATTCAATTTGAAGTCTAACATCGAATTCAAGTCGAATTTTGAGTTTTTGATTCAATTCAAAATTCAAATTACAAAATTGAATGCTTACAAGAAAATATATATTTATATTATTATAATAATATAGTATATATAGTATAATTTATATATGTTTAGGATTATTCCGTCCAAAACAATATTAATATGTAACTAGCAAAGTTACTCGCGCTTCGCGGCTCCACTCGACGAATTGATTGTGGAGATTGAGACGTAAACGAAAAACACTATGACGTCACATAAATGGTGTTACAAGAATATTTAGAAAACCCCTCAATAGAACTTCATTATACGAATATTTAACATACTATGTTCAATACGCTTAAACGAAACCGAACAATGTACATAGGGGTGTTCGTCGGTTCGGTTAACGGTTTATTCGGTTTGTTCGGTTCGGTTTATTCGGTTTTGAATTTTTTTTTACCCCAACCGTAAGCCGAACCGAACCGAATTAAAAAGAAAAATAACCGAACCAAACCGAACCGAATTAGAATCGGTTTTCGGTTTGGTTTTCGGTTATAACCAAATAAACCGTTTTAACCAAATTCAACCAAATAGCTTTGTTTTTTTTTTTTTTTTGTTTCTTTGACCTGTTGGCTGCTATATTGTTGGGCAAAAAACTTGAATAAAGTAAACATTCAAAACTAATTATAAAT
>WOUH02000045.1:8088746-8115765 GCA_009936405.2 Stevia rebaudiana
AGAAATCAAAACAAGCATAATTGTTGACAATCTCAATAAGCTTTAACAGACGTAGAAGCCTTAGAAACCGAACCAGTACCATTAATCTTCTTCGCACAATCTTGCCCATTTCTTGAAGCCAAAGCAACCAGAAACGGCGTTACTCCGCCACCAACACGGGCGGCAGCAGCCACCGCCGGCACACGGCTACTTTTGCAGGCGTGATCGGACTGAAACCGATGCTTCAAACAGAACTTGATCTGACAAGACTTGCAAGTACTCGTATTCGAAAACGTAAGAATCTCCTTACACCGCCTAACACCACACGTCGGTTTCTTCTTCTTCGCTGGACCACAATCTCCAGATCTCCGATGCTTTGCAAGCATCAAATTAATATCATCTTCTCCTCCTTTACTGTTTCGTGGAATCTCGATCGACATCGAACACGTTTCACAGACCAGAACTTTTCTGCTGTTGTGATCGGAGTTTGAACAGTCATGAGACTTGTACGATCGATGTTCAACGCAAAATACCTGAAACGAGAAAGCGAAATAAGCTATCAAGTCGATTGAATTTGAAATCAGAAATTCTACAAACGGAAAGAGTGAATCGATTGAAAATGAAATAAATTTAGTAAATTACCTTATGGCACCCATCGCATTTGAAGGGGAGAAAATCAAGCTGCTTGCAATCGGAAAGCTGACAGTGTTTGCCTAAATCAGGAAAAGCTTCGGTTCCTCCTCCCATAGAGATTCAATTGATCTTAAGATTAGCTTGTTGAACAGTTTCAGATTGAAGAAAACGAAAACAATGGATTATAACTTTGAAGATGATGATTTGGGGATTTTGGGGGGAATATATTATATATAGCTTTGGTTTGGCTTGGAGCGTAAGACACTACGTCTGCCTGAAAGCTTCTGGGTTGTTCTTTTCGTATAGACAGGATGAAGAGTAGGTCCCACACGTTCACACGAGGTTGCCTCATGAAACTTAAATGGGCTGGGCTTTTTTTTCACTATTTTGGGCCTATGTTTTTAGTATGATCATTATTATTTATCTGTAATTTATCATTGAAAACCGTTCTTATATTATAGTAAATATCATTTACTCCGAATATGATAGTCAAATTTGATCATTCATTTAATAAAAATTCTCATTTTTACATCTTATAAATTTTTATAAACATTATAAAATCAATTATCTTTTATTACACAATCTCGTGTAATACACGAGTATATTAGTTAGTATGCAATATACAAACAATCATATACCCTATTCTAAAATACACTTGTCGCTAGCTACCAGATGATTTTGTGTAAAGAGAAAAAAAAAGTTGGTGAAGGAACAACCAAACTTAACGTACCACAAGAACATAAAGTTAGAGGAAATTATAACGTCTATCGTACCAGATAAATAAACACAATTTCGTATCACAAGAAACAAAGTTAAAGGAAATTACAACGTCTATCGTACGAGATAAATAAACACAAATATTTTCCATTATTAATCAAACAACAGTACATATCGATTACCTTACAAAACCAAATTGAAAAAAAAGCATCTTACGTACATGCAATATACATATGGGTAGCTTATTCTCTAACTCTAATAATCAAAACACGAATTACATTTAAACTTGAATTAAGGTCATTGTCATGATGTACAAGTAAGCCTTAACAATATGATGTATATTTCCCACTGTTCATGTAGTCCGCAAACTTAGAAACATATAATATTGCGTGTCTTCTATTTGCCTTATTATACTCATCTAACCATGTCCTTAAACTACTTCCCTCGAGAAAAACATCCGGTGAAACCGCGAAGTTGTTGATCTCACCCATCACATAATCATCAAATTTCTTCAATCCTTCCAATATCTTCTCTTTCTCAACATTGTTCAACTCTTTTAACAGAATTAATGGCTCCCACATGTGCCCAGAAACAAGAATCTTCGGTAAGACTAACGGCGTTAGTCCTTTTTTCTTCATTTGAAACAGAATCCTTCTTCTTTTCTTTTGATTTCAACTCCTCTTCTTGGTATTCAGTTAACCACTTCTCTAGAAGGATGTGGTGGTTTCCTGACTTTTCTCTATTCTCTATGTAGTTTTTTGTCGCCTTTTTCGTAGTATTCGGCTATATCCCATGGCTCGACCATCCGTCTGTAGTTATTCCCACTTACTTAGGAGCCAACGGGTACGCAACTTGAAACCTTCTTTTTGTGGCATTTTATCCTTTTCTTCAACAAACTTCTTCCAATATTGGTTAAGACCACTTTGATGAATTACCATTAGGTTTTTCTTCTCCTTTTTATCTTTACCTTTTGGATTCTTGTAGCTGTCATAGTAACCCCCTTCATCTCTCCTAGCCTTCATGTGCAATTCCATATATGTCATAATTATCTTCATGTCATTTAGCTTCTTGGAGGGATCATAATTCTTCTTTCTTAACACCTCCCTTTGCTTCTCATCTATTTCCCCAATTTGAACATTTGAATTATCATTTAAAACACCCACTTCCTTCAACTGCATTGTGATTCCCGCCCTCAATGGATTCAAGTTCAAATATTCACCAGATTCAGAATCCCCGTGATACAATATCTTCCTTCTGATAGAACTCAAAACGCTCGTATAATCGTAAGTTTGTATGTTACCTGCATTCGATGACTTCATAGGATCTAACACTAGCACGATCGATTCTTGATCTTCAAAAGCAGCGGACCACCTGATTCTGTGCAAAACAAAAAAGTTCCAAAGGGCTTGTAATTGGTATTTGATGAGAAGAAACTAGCAACATGATCATTGTTTGCGACCACATTCAAAAAACTGGATTTCCATTGCGGTCATTCGGCGATAGTTTTTTCCAAATCTACATCGCCAACGAGAGGGGAACCGAAGGTTATGCAAATGGGCCATTTGGTATTCTTAGTACCCTTTGATTCTTCCACATCTATGGCATGGTGCAAGCGTAGCGTGGAAAGAATGGCAAGGTATCCACCTAGACCCGATCCGGTGATGATCAACGAGGTATTTATATGCTGAAAAAAAAATTTAACCATATTAAGTTATTGTTTTCCCTTCATGTCTGACTATATCAATAGCTTAATTAATTTTGTATGAGTAAGATTATAATGGGTAGTTTGGATGTATACAGTTCAATATAAAATTGTCAAACAGTCATTGGTTTGGTTTGACGACTGGTTTACTTTTCAACTTTCATCAGTTGGTAATAGAATTTTGAAACCATACTAAATGCTTTGGTTCGTGATTTACATCGGAAGCCAGCACTATAAAACTAGTCCAGATGTTGGATTAAGGTATGATAAGAAATTTTTAAATATGATACATATAGATAGATTAAGACATTAGATTAAGATATGAGAAGAAATTTCGAGATTCTAGTTGCACATTATATTAACAATTTGGGTGTCATTTCTTGTTTCTATTATTAGATAACCGTTCAACCAAATTAACCAAAACCAAATAGTTAGTAACAACTTAGTGTGATTCAGCTTTAACTTAACGGCTTGGTTAATCATTTTTATAATACAAAAACCAAAAGTAACTAGATCACGAGTAATCCTAGTTCTACTATTTGTTTGTTTGCTAATTAAGTAATTCTGATCAAATCTAGAAAAGTAAACACACACGTCCATATATATACCTTAATTTCCAGCTCTTTGAGATCGTCACTGAGATCCTGAAACAGCTCAACAGCAGCTTTATTAATGGAGATTTTAGGGTTGACTTTTGTGAGAATAAAGTCAACGACATGGGGGTTTTCAGATGTTACTAAATCCAAATTTTCTTCAGGAAATGGATTTGAATGATCAGAAGAACAGTTGAAAGCCAAAACATTGATTCCAGAACGAGTGGTGTGAAGTTCATATCTCAAATTCGTCTCTGAAATTGCTCCATATGCTTCTGGAATGATATTAACGCTGCCAAGAAACTTGGCTAGTTCAACTTCACTCCTAAACCTGGAATTTAAACAAGAATAATGTTAATGTCAGTACACAATCAAGAAAACTAACAAATTTGTATCCCATATTTAAGAATCCATACAAATATTAGCAACATGATCTTATCTGACATGATTGTTTTGGTATAGCGACGACTTTGGTGGGGAGCAACGCGGTGTAGTGGAAATATTAATCAAAGCCAATAAGTCATTAATGCACAAAGTGAAAAAATATTATCATAGGTTTAATTTTTTTGAAGAACTTAATTTGTAAATTAAGCAAACAAAATCTTTGAAACATTTAGAGGTTTTTTACTTGTGTTCTTAATCCTATGTTAGGAAGACGTGGTGTACCCGCCGATTCTCGTCTATATTGGTAAATGGTGATATTTGCTTTTTCGTGCACGAGCTTTATCTTCACATGCCTGATTTTGCTTGATGATATTTTTGTGTCTGTCGGTTTATTTTCGCTCGTGTAGTTTTTGTAGCAAAATTGTCTCAACTCTCAACTATCCTTTAGCCACCATTTAGTAACCAAAATTGTGGTGAGAAAAACTCACGTGGCAAAAGCTCTATTGTAGTTGAAGACGTCTGTTAATTTATACTTGAGTCGGGTGTCTTTCTATAAATAGTATCTCTTTTCCTAAGACAGAAGTGATGCTTGCCTTCATTCCACCACCTAGACCCTATGAATAGTCATGATCTTAGGTGATTTAATGAGTCTGAGTTTTGATGTTGTTGATCTTCTCTATAAGAAGCAAAAACCCTCTACCGGCCAAATAAGTAACTCCTAAGCTGGCTTGGAATGAAACCTGATGTCAGTCCAGACAAAGAAGAACTTCAACCACTAGAATACATCACCGAATTTGAATTGTCAAAGCATCTTTGGTATTTATATCATACAATACATTTTTCTCGCAAAATGAGGTCAAAGAATTATAGGGCAAATTATTTTCTAACAAATTAAAGGTGAGCCGCTCTGCTTAAAAAATCCTTATATGTTGTGTAATTATTCATGTATGTAAATTATAATGTTGCTTAACTATACACCTTTGTTTTGTAATTACGGTGTAATTATACCGTCGCATAGTCGCATGTATACACTTAGCTAATAAAATTCAAGTGTCACATTCCAGTGATTTGACTAATATGGTAAAACAAATTCATAAAGGAACAACCCAACCACAACCACAAAAAACAAAGTTAGAGGAAATAGGCCGGGTCTCTCCTACAAGTAAAAAAAACAGATTTCCAATATTAATCAAACAACATTACAATTACAATTTACATTACGAAACCAAAACGAAAAGAGATATTTATATGCAAATACATATATCTGGGTAGCTTATATTCCTATTTTAGTTATAAAACCGTAAAGACACAATTACATTTAAACTTTGAGGACATTGTCATCATGTCATGTTGATGAATTGGGCCTTAGTGATATTTTTTATAGCTTCCATTGGTCATGTAGTCCGCAAACTTAGAAGCATATGTATCACCTTTGTGTGCCTTATAATCATTCCACCACTTCATTAAACTACTTCCATCCACAAAAACATCCGGTGACAGAGAGTAATTGTTGATCTCACACATCAAATAACCTTCAAATTGCTCCAATTGCTCCTTTTTCATCACTTTCTCAACATCAACTAACTCTTCATTCACCAAATCTTTTAATAAAATCAACGCCTCCTCTACACGCGCCCAAAAACACGAATCCTCAGTAAGACTAGCAGCCTTGTTTCTTTTGTTTTCACTTGATTTTGGATCCTTCTCTTCATTGGACCACTTTTCTAACAACTTATAGTGGTTTGGTCTATTGTTTAGATAGTTTTTCTTGCCTTTTTCATAGTAATCGGCGATATCCAATGGCTCAATGATCCTTCTATAATTGGTGCCACCATAGAGCCAACGTTTACGCAATTTGGAACCTTCTTTTTGAGGCATTATATCCTTTTCCTCAACAACCTTTTTCCAATATTGGTTAAGAGCACGTTGATGCTTCACCATTAGGTTTTTCTTCTCCATTTCATCTTTACCTTTTGCATTCTTGTAGTTGTCATAGTAACCACCTTCATCTCTCCTAGTCTTCATGTACCATTCCATGTATGTCAAACTTATCTTCATGTCATTTAGCTTCTTGGAGGGATCATACGCGTTCACCATGTTCTTCTTTCTTATTATCTCTTTTTGTTTCTTCTCCATTTCCCCAATTTGAACATTTGAAATATCATCCAAAACACCCACTTCCTTCAACTGCATTGTGATTCCCGCCCTCAGTGGATTCAAGTTCGATTCGCCCAATTCAGAATCCCCACGAAATAATATCTTCCTTCTGATAGAACTCAAAACGTTCGCATAATTGTAAGTTGGTAAGTTACGTTCATTCGATGACTTCATAGCATCTAACACTTGCACGATCGACTCTTGATCTTCAAAAGCAGCGTGACCACCTGATTCTGAGCAAAACAGGAAAGTACCAAAGGGCTTGTATTTTGAATTTGATGAGAAAGAACTAGCAACAAGATCATTCTTTGCGACCACATTCAGAAAACTAGATTTCCATTGTGGTCGTTCGGCGATAGCTTTTTGCAAATCTACATCACCAACAAGAGGGGAACCGAAGGTAATGCAAATGGGCCGTTTCGTATTCTTAGAACCCTTTGATTCTTCCACATCTATAGCATGGTGCAAACGTAGCGTGGAAAGAATTGCAAGGTATCCACCTAGGCCCGATCCAGTGATGATCAACGAGGCATTTATATGCTGAAAAAGGAAATTTAAATTATATTAAGTTCGGGTTTTCCCTTAATTCCTCTATGACTCTATCAATAGGTTGATAACTTGATTTGCTATGAGTAAGAATATATCTGGTACTTTTGAGTGTGTACACAGTTCAATATAAAATTTTCAAACCCGTCATTGATTTGGTTTGAAGACAAGACATATTTATTTTTTAAGTTTCATCAATTGGTTATATAATTTTGAAACCGCAGAAAATGCTTTGGTTCGTGGTTTACATCAGAAACCGGTAGTATAAAACTGGACCAGATGTTGGATTAAGGTATAATAAGAAATTTCTAAATATGATATATACATACATATAGATTAAGACATTAGATTAAGATATGATAAGAAATTTCGAGATTCTAGTTGCACATTACATTAACAATTTGGGTGTCATTTCTAGTTTCTATTTTTCAATAACCGTGAAACCAAACCAAAACTATATAATTAGTAACAACTCAGTGTGAATCAGCTTTGACTTAACAGTTTGGCTAATATTTTTATAAAACAAAAGTAACGGGACGATTTGATCACCTAAAAAACATTCAAAAAAATTAATAATAACTAGATCATGATGAGTACGTACTCCTAGTCCTACTATATGTTTCATTGTTTATTAAGTAATGATGATCAGATCTAGAATAAGTAAACACACACATTGATATATATATATATATATACCTTAATTTCCAGCTCTTTGAGATCGTCACTGAGATCCTGAAACAGCTCAACAGCAGTTTTATTAATGGAAATTTTACGGTTGACTTTTGTGAGGATGAAGTCAACGACATGGGGGTTTTCAGATGTTACTAAATCCAAATTTGGATTTAAATGATCAGAAGAACAGTTGAAAGCCAAAACATTGATTCCAGAACGAGTGGTGTGAAGTTCATATTTCAAATCCGTCCCTGAAATTGCTCCATAAGCTTCTGGAATGACATTAATGCTGCCAAGAAACTTGCCAAGTTCAACTTCACTGCTAAACCTGCAAGTTAAACAAGAATCATGTTAACGATAGTAAAACAAGAAAATTAACAAATTTGAATCCCATTTCTAAGAATCTATACAAAAAGTTGAAATAAAACGTACATGATTTTACTCATCTTTCGAAATTCTTTGTGGGTGTGTTTCAGTTTTTGTTGTTGATGTTGAAGATGATGATCGAAAAGGTTATTTTATAGATTCGTTTTTGGTAGTTGCGTAGATATGAAGATGGAATTATATTGTATTGGGAAAGAAACTTGGAAGCTTTTGCAAGGAAAATTCGTGAGTGATTGGTCGAAAGTTAAAAACGAAGTCTACACCGACTATAAAGTCGTCGCAAATGTCTTTATCTGCTTCCGATATTTAAATATTCTAATTTAATATTGATGATTTCAATAATGATGTGATTAATCAAGAACATGATCATGTGTGACATGATTGTTTTTGTCTCTGACTTTGATGCAACTTCCGGATAGGTGTGTGAGTGTCCGTGTGGGCCGAGTGGAACAACGCGGTGAAGTGGGGTAACTCATGAATCTATATTATTAATCAAGTCATTAATGCATAAAGTGAAAGCTGTTATCTTTTTAGGATTATTAATTAAGGAACTTTCTAACTTAAGACTATGTGTAATGGTTTATAGTTAAATTGATATTTAAATATCATATAAGCAACAAAGATTTAACTAAAATCTATTCCTTTAAGGTGTAGTACGTGATTTTAATTAAACATTAATTTCTTTGCATTAAATGAAAATAGTAAGATTGAAATTATTAAAATATGCACTAAATGTAAATTGTGTTTAACGTCGGTTAAGGGCTTGACTAAATTCCTTATTGGCACTCATGAGAGGCTCCACCACGTCCGGTCTAAGCAAATGAAACCTTTAAAACATTGTTTTATGGACTTGTTTCCAACTTTTTCAATTCTCTTTTAATAGATTTTATATCTTATTATTTTTTTTTATGAGCTTGCTTGTAGATTAGATTATCAGTTTGTGGATAATCTTGAAGTAAAAGATTGTGGTAAACACATGATCAACATTTACGACAACTTTACTAAGAGCTAGTGTACGGTCGTGTATAACTGTATACTAACAGAAATACAAAATTAAATTAAGAAATACAATTTTATATTTATAAGACATTTTGTCATTATATATTGTTTTAATTATAAGTGTTATAAACCAACTTAAGATCATTCAATGTATGTATGGAATAATTTAAAGTATAACAAATATCATTCATCATCAAATCTATATAAAAGTAGAAAGTGAAACTTACAATCTCCTCCAATTGGATGAAAACAAAAACACAAGTGTCCTGTCAAAGCAAAAAAGTTGCTTCAATTTAACTTCTTGGTTTCTTAAGTTAATTCCCGCTACATGAAAGAGCTCATATACAAAAGAACAACAGTCAATCAAGTAAATCTAGAGCTCATCATAATACCAACTATTACAAATCAAATCCTAGAAATATTGCAATAAGGTCTCTCTTGGGAAATCTAAAACAAGAAAATAGCAAAAGGATTCTTAGTGCAAAACATATTAATTTTACAATAATATAAGCCTCATTCCTCAATGTTGTGACAAAGCTCAGTTCGGCTAGTGATACGACTTGTAGTCCTCCTCCATGTATTTTGTCAACTCAGAGACATATGAACTTCCTTTGTGTGCCTTGTACTCATGCCACCACTTCATGAAACTGCTTTTCGTCAAGAAAATATCTGGTGACACAGAGTAAACGTTGATTGCACCAATCACTTTGTTCTCAAAATTTTCCAATTCTTCGATGATGTATTTTGCATTGTGGCTTGAGTTTTCATTCTTCAGGTTTTCTAATAAAATCGACGCCTCTTCCACATGTGCCCAAAAACAAGAATCCTTGGTAAGAGTAGGAGCCTTGTTGTTGACATTACTTTCACTGGAATCCTTTTTTGGTAACTCAGGAGCCTTGTTGTTGCTATTTTTTTGTTTGGAATTATGTTTTTGTAACTCTTCTAACTTCAAATAGTGGTTAGATCTTTCTGATAAGTAATCTTGCTTGCCACTTTTGTAGTAGTCACCTATGTCTAGTGGCTCAATCATCCTTCTATAGTTCTGACCATTATAAAGCCAACGCTTACGCATCTTAGCATCCTCTAATTGCGGCTTTCGCTTGGTTTCTTCAACAAACTCTTTCCAATACACATTAAGTGCAACTCGGTGTTTATTGATGCTGTTATAGATCTCAATATCTTTTTTTCTTTTGGATGGATTCTTGAAGAAATCATAGATGCCTCCATAGGATCTTAAAATATGCTTATACATATTCATGTATCCTTCAATGTTTGTCATCCTTATCTTCATGTCATTCAACTTCTTTGTCGGCTCATATACATTACTCGTTTGATTCTCATTCATTATCCTAATCAGACCTGTGTAATATTCGAGTCTGTTGAATTCACCAGATGCAGAAGCCCCACGATATAATGTCATCCTTCTCATTTCACTAATAGATTTCCCGTATTCAAGTACTTTCGTGTCTTCTGATCTTGTTGACCCCATCATGTCTAGAACATTTAGGATCTTGTCTTGATCATGACAAGCTATTCGCTCGCCTGATTCCATGCAAAACAAGAATGTACCAAAAGTTTTGTATTCACTATTTGATGTAAAACGACTAGCGAAACGATCATCTTTCCTGACCACATTCAAAAACCTGGATTCCCATTGTGGGTATTTAGATATGATGGCTCGAAGATGTTCATCACCAACAAGAGGACAACCAAAAGTTATGCAAACCGGTCTTTTGGAATCCCAACAGTCCTTCGATTCTTCTTCGTCAACATCTTGATGCAACCATAGTGCAAAAAGAATCGCAACGTATCCCCCCAAACCGCACCCGGTGACAACTAACGGGGTTTTGATAAGCTGAAAAACAAATATTAAACCAATTAAAAAATGTTAAATGTATATATAGTACACTTGATTTTGATATCCAGATATACTACCAAAGACAACATACCTCCATTAATCTAAGTTGTTTGAGGCTATTAGTTAGATCTTCAAACAACTTAACAGCAGCTTCGTTGATGGAAAATGAAGAGTTGACTTCACCTACAGAAATAAAGTCAACGGCTTTGTGTTCTTTTGATGAAACCAAATTGAATTTTCCATCAAGAAATTGAGATGTAAAATCAGACGACAAACATTTGAAAGCCAGAATTTTGATTCCAGAAGGACTTGTGTGAAAGTTGTAAGTTGAAGAAGTTTTTGAAACGGCATCAAATGCATCCCGAATGGTATCTATGCTGCCCAGAAACTTACCCAGTTCTGCTTCGTTGCTGCAAATTTTTTGGAGTAATTATATCAATAATTATCAGCAAAATTAAAGAAATTAGAAACTCATTTTCAAGATTTATGTGTCAATCAAAATATTATTGATAATCAAATGATGCTTACATAATGTTCTTGCTCATCATTTTTTCTTAATCTGTGGCTGGATGATTTGCTTGTAGACGTTGATTTGAAAAGTGGTAAGAGGTTCTAATGCGTCCATTGGTGGATGATCTTGAAGTTATTTAAACATGTGAAGTTGAATTTCTTTGCCGACAAGGAAGCTAGCGATGACCAGGTCTTAATTTGGTTATTGAAAGAACTTAAATATTCTTATTAAGTTATTACTTATTAGTAGTAAGTTAGTGTCGACTTCTGGTAAGAAGTTTTTAACATGTTCAGTGAAATTGAGTAGTCAAACCAAATTACCAAATTAAATCAAATATTGTTTTTAAGATTAATTTGTGAATAAACTTCTGTTTGTTACAAACATGAGATTATAATTACATGTTTCTAGAGACTAGAGTTATCTTTATAATTAATTAAAGTGATGTTATTTGAGTTTGTAAATATCTTGATTTCTAGGAAAAACCATAGGAATGTATTTGTCTTGTTGTGAAGTATCTGTACATACAGTTTTCCTAAAGGAGTCATACATTGTACAGGATACATTATAATTAAATTATGTATTTTAATAAAATACACTTATAGTAATATATATATAATATAGGTACTGGATTAGAAATAACCGTCCCGATATTAACCCGAGTTAAATTGTCAAGATCATGTCCAAAATATTTATACAAATGTTATTATTACACAACTATATCATTGATCATCTTTTATAAGTTTAAAGAAATTCATGCGTTTGAAATTTTACAGTGACGATCAACATCATGATGTGGGTCGACCCTTTGAGGTTATACATCAGCTAACAGTTGTTGATACATGTTTTTTCAGCTCTGTTTAAATATTTGAGATTGTGACAGATTATTCATGACGATGTAAAACGTGGACTAGAAAAAACCACTAGTTTTGGTACAACTGTGAAACTTCCAATTTTTCCTTGAATCATGTTGTAATTATTATTATTACTTAATTTAATTAATAATATTGTAATTGAGACTGCAATTTTTTAAACGTATTTGCAAAGATTTGCAATGAATAGTAATGTATGAAAAGACGACTTGTATTTGTGAAAATTTGCAATGAAGCTTCGTTGTAATTGTTTAATGCATTTCAGTAGCTTTTTGTGCCGTTCAAAAAAAGAATAGCTTCTTGTGATGACGAAGACTTGATCTCTGTATTTTCGTCGTTTGTTTTTATTCATTTTAGACAATTAAAATTTTGAAAATTTGATCTCTATAAATTCGTCGTTTTTTTTTATTCATTTTAAAAAATAAAAATTTTGAAAATTTTAATATGATTAATAATGAGTGTCTTTGATGTCTATGGTAATCTAAAGAACATCATGCTTGTTTCACATCATTAATGATGGGTTTTCAAGCTAGAGATGTGTTTTGATGTAACTGAAACTAAAAGTTTTAGTCAAGCATCATCACCGACTTTTTTTTCTACTATCTTATGCGTACGACTCTAATATTATGTTTGGTAGAATTTTTTTTTTAAATGGGCACTTTGGCCATGCTTTAATGATTTTTAGGTAACAAGTGAGCAGTGTTTGACAAATGGGACCACCGTGAATGGGATTTACGGATCTATCCTATGTGGCGTTGCAAAGTACAAATTTACTAATGTGTGTCAGAAAAGCAGCAAACCGAATCGATGTCAGAGAAAAAAACCACAAAACCTTTATCAAACTTAAAACCACCTCTTAAACCACATCAGTAAATGAGGTATACGTATGGCAAAGTTCACTTTAGTATTTTGTTACGACAATAACTAAACTTCTCTTAAAACCATTTCACCAACTACTTTAAAAATCTAATTTAATTATTTAGAAATTTAACTAGAAGATTTTTTTATAAATTTCAATACCACTCGATGCAATTATTATCAATGCTTTTTCACATAGGGCCGGTACGTTAGATGGCGGTTTTATTGGATGGTTTTGGAGAAGTCGAACCAGCCGGTTTTACCGGTTCTCCGGTTCGGTTATGTTCCTACAGTAAAAAAAAATGAGTGCTAATTTTAAAGGCCACCTTCGACGATCACTCGATCAAAATTATATTCGACGATCATATATTAAAAGTAAACACTTCTCACTTGTTACCTAAGAACCATTAAAGCGAATGAAGGCAATGGAATAGACAACGGAATTAAATAGATCATTAGCATTTCATTATCTTGTTCGATTATGAGTGGTAATAAAATGAATCATTATATCATATTTTTTGGTAGATAGGTAAAGATGAAGTAATGAAATATAATTCATGTACGTGCTGAGTCATGGTTGTGGTCATTGTATGTATCTTGGTTCGGGTCGTGGTCCGGATCATGTGTCAGTTCGTGGTTCAGGTTGTGGGTGGGTCATGGTTTGAGTTGTGGGTCATGTGTCGACTCATGGTTCAGGTTCGGGTCGGGTCGGGTCTGGGTCGTGGGTCGACTAATAGGTCAAGTTATGTGTTCATATCATGCGTCGGTTCATGAGTTGAGTCATGGGTTAGGTCATGGTTTGGGTTGTGGATCACTTGTTGTTCATGAGTCATGTCATGATTTGGACCAAAAGGGAATTGCCTCCAAATCTGGTAATTTCTACTAATACTAATTTGATTTTATCCAACAAACAAAAACCTCATATTAGTTGTATAAAAACATTATCCAATCAACCAAAATTTGACGATTTTGAAGCTAGGGTTTGTATAATTAACCCTAATTTGGGGATTCATTATTGGGTTAGTTTTCTAACGGAGGGTCCAATGTAAAAAACAAGTAAGAGAGTGGAGAGCGGTGGTAAAAAAAAAAACTTATTTTATTTTATTTTGTTGTCGTGTATCTCATGTGATTTCACTATTGGGACAATGAAATCCGAGAGGCAATCCATCCGGCTCTCGTGTAAGTCAACTTCCAAGAGAAAGGATTACAACTGATAGACATGATGAGAATGTTTGTGTGAAAACTGTTTGTGATCAACATGTCGATTTCATTCTTTCTTTTCCCCTGTTTATACCTATTGTTAAGTTGTTTCTAAACAACAAAATTTGAGATTCATGTTCGTTCCACTTGGAATTTGTTACCAAGTGAGATTATTTACTGATTTTTTTTCAAGTCTTGTAGAAAGAATATACAGTCTATGTTATTGTGACGTGGTTAGTTTCAAGAGTTAGTTTATTACATATTCCCATTTTCTTTTCAAAAAGCATCAAATGTACAATCAACAAAGCAAACACAAGACCACTAACATCAAAAGCACCATAAAAAGAAAAGAGCCATCTTTTCTAGGATGGTTATTTTTTACGATGTCAATAACCATCTACGCAAACATCTTAATCAACACCTCAGAATTTATCTGCAGCAACGCTCGGATGACATACATCTAGTTATTGATAAAATTCATGTTCAACATATCATTATTGTGTCAACCCACGAATATGAGTGTCATGTTCGGGTTAACGCGCTTGACATGATTTTCGAGTCATGTCGGGCTCAAACACAACCCCAATTAGCACATTGCACCCCTAATTGTAAGATTCTAACAAACTAAAGTGAGAATAAATTAAGGTAGGTGTCAGTCTTTTCGCAGTTAAATAACAAAAACGAAGGGTTTTTTATGGTTTCGTCAAACATATAACCAAATAAGTAAACCTCAAAAACTAGTTTTAACATGTTCTCAAAAATGATATAAATAACAAGGGGTAAACAAAGATGCAACACAACCTCAAGAGAAATTTAAACATGATTAACTCAAAATCTACATTGTTTTTTGAGAAACTTGATTCGTTGATCGAGTTTGAATGTCTTTGGTGTATACGTTTGTGAGCGCGAAAAGCAACAAAACAAATACAACTTGAGCACTCACAATTCCAAAATGACTGATACTGTTACCAATTTCCATCCAACTTCCTGTATTCTTCACCTGTTATCATCATATATTATTTAACTTAATCGCATGATTATAACTTATAAGTTCATAACACATAATGATTAATTAAGGATTCATACCAAGAAGAAGAAGTGAATGGTCATGACATCTGAGCATAATATCACAAGAAAGTAGCATCCTGATCTTGGAACTTTGATTAATTTAGTTATTGCACTAAATGCACATCTGCACTCAAATTTAAATAATTACTAAAATCATTATACAATCTAAGTTTATAAAACTGATTTTTTTTTTATAATAAATGTATATGTTTCACTTACATGACAAGCATGAACGGGATGAATAATTTGAAAATGAGCAGAGCCGCCATAAGAAAAGGCTGAGATAGAAACGAAAAATGTTTAAACGCTACCAATTGTAAAAAAAAAATAATAATAATAATAAAAATAAAATAAAAATAAAAAATAAAATAAAAATTGTACAGTTTATGAGGGTTTATTGACATTTACTTACACTGAATATTGTGATAAACCGATAAACAGATGAAATCTCAAAACTTGCTATACTTGCAAAATTACCGGTTCCAAAAAATGCAATATTAAAAAACACCAACTACATGAAATACATAAAAAGGAAATTGTTATTGTTAAATGCAACTAAAATAAATAAAATTTGAAAAATGAAAATGGTTACTTACAAAAACAACTGGAATTCTCATATCAGATAACTGTAAGCATCTATCACCGTCTTCAAGAACAATGTTACCGTTTTCAGCTTCAAATGAAGTAAGGGATTTGTTAGGTTTGTTGACATATAAAAGTGCATTTTCAAACGATATCCATCCAAAAAGCGCAAGACCAAGAGCCCCATAAAAGACAGCTTCATATCTGCACATGATTCAAAATGCTAAATTTATAGTCTTTTTTTTAGTATCCTTGCTAAATGCTAACAAACAAGATCAAGTAAAATGTAAATTGTGCGTCTTTATTATGAAAATATAATGCATGTAAATAAGGTTAAAAAATTATTTCATTATTTATTTTTATTTTATTTTATTATTATTTTTTGTGGAGGTTTAGAGATATACCCAATAGACAATAGTAGAAAAGGTGGTGCAAAACCAAGGAATATGGAAGTTAGCCGAGAAAGTAGGTCAGTTGCTGAAAATAGTGGGAGCACCATAGATATACCTACATAAATAACGCCTTTTATGCAACTACCTAATATTATCTTTTTAAATTATTAAAGGCAATTTGGATTTTAATAATCCCAACTTTCACCTATTGGCCTGTAATAATCCCAACTCAGGAAATTGTTAACAGCAGTCCCGACTTTTATATCATTTACCTGTGACAGTCCCTAACTAACAGAAGCCAACTCCGTTAGCATACTGCTGAGCAAATTCTTGTCATATTAGCATGCCACGTCAGCAAATCTTGCCATGTCAGCATGCCACGTCAGAAAATATTGCCATGTCATCAAATCTTGTCATGTCAGCATGCCACGTCAGCAATATGCTAACGGGGAGTTAAGTTCCATCCAATGGGGACTGTCATAGATAAATAATATAAAAGCTGCGACTGTTGTTAACAATTTCCTGAGTTGGGATTTTTACAGGCCAATAGGTGAAAGTTGAGATTTTTAAAATCCAATTTGCCATTATTAAACAATACTTGTAAATAAGTTGAATAAAAGATTTAATGGAATATTTTACCAGCAATGGACCAATTCATCACTTGATGTAATACAAGTAGTTCACGTTTGTCAGTTCTATGAGTTGTTGTAAGGTACACCAACACAGATGACAAACCAACCAAAAATGCCTATAAATTAATCAAGAAATTAATAACAAGATCTTATCAGAAACAACATAGTTTTATCATAACAGAAATAAAGTAAGATATATTACATACCTGTAAATGAAAAAGAATCGGGAATTCGGGTTTTGAGTAACGGTTAACAAGATAAATCCAGTATTTATTATCTTTCGTACGCTTATCTAAATACCTACTGAATCCTCCAATAACAACAATAATAAGTCCACTGATACATCTGCAAAACGAATAAAACATAAATGGAGGATAATATCATCACATGAATACCAGTAACTAATAATGGTAACAAATATTATATTCTTAACTTACACTAATATCGTGTTGTCGGGTATTTCTGCAGGCATTAAAGTAAAAACAGACAAAAACCAACATGCGAGCAACAAAAAAATTGGTAATCCCGATTTCCATGGAATTGATTTATAAAGATAAAACGAAGAAATGACCCCAATAATTAAGAAACACCATGTGTATATAATTCTCTCAGTGAAGCTTCTCACAAGGAGTTCAAGAATGATGATGGAGGCGATACAGATGGCAGAGAGTTCGATGACGTGGCGAGATTCTATTGTTTGTAAAAAGTATTTAAATATGGCTCTTAGAAACCGATATTCACTAATAATATTGGTCCAAAGAAATACCGTCATTGCAAAATAAGCATGATAAAGTGGAGGCGAGTGCTCTAAATATAGGATAATAAAAATTGTTGCCATGATGAGACTTCCACATATGTACACCTGTCACACAAAATAATCATCAATATGCATTATATATATATAAAAAATAGAGTTCATTACACAGATGGTCCCTATGGTTTGCAGAAAGTAACAGGTTTGGGTTTTATGCTTTCAGTTTTGTAACGAGTTTGGGTATTAAGACTATCTCCAGTTAGCTTTTCCATTAATTCTGCTGAAATGACCAAAATGCCCTTTTACTTTTCACCCTTTGACTTTGACTATACAAAAAGGTTTGCAGAAAGTAACAGGTTCGGGTTTTATGCTATCAGTTTTGTAACTAGTTTGGATATTAAGACTATCTTCAGTTAGCTTTCCGTTAATTTCTGGTGAAATGACCAAAATGCCCTTTTACTTTTCACCCTTTGACTGTGACTATTCAAAAAGTCAAAGGTTATTTTGGTCATTTCAACATAAATTAACGGAAAAGCTAACTGGAGATGGTCTTAATACCCAAACTCGTTACAAAACTGAAAGCATAAAACACAAACAAGCTTGTTAACTAAAACCCTTAGTACCCAAACATGTTTTTCGCAAACCACAGGGACTATTGGTGTAATTAACTCCTAAAATATTATACATATTTTAAAAAAGGTTATGAATTTACCATTGATGAGTGGTTTCTTGTAAAAACTGTTTCTTCCTTTTTAAGGATTTTTTGAGGTAAAGATGTGTAAGATTGCAACACATGAAGAATAAGACAAATCATCCACCCGAAGTAACCGAGGATTATAACAGTCATTAGCATGAACCAATCATAAGTTTGAAAATAATGAAGCCCATCAAGGCCCAAGCTTCTAAGATTTTGAGATATCTTCATTGCGTGTTCATAGTCTCCATTAGATATGAGAGATTCAATTTCATCCAAAATTGATGTATAATCAGCTAGAGGTTTAAATGGCTTAAATCTAAATGAGCTTGCTTGTTTCAGTTCTGAGTTTTGCCAAAGGAAAAGTAGTTAATGATTAACAATTTTATTTTTTTTTATCCTAATATTGTTTTTTTTATGAAACTACCTAATTAGCTATTCTACAAGGAAAAAAAATTATCAATTTTAACCACATTAACTCTAGTTAAAATTGAACTCTAGTTGCAAATTACAACGATAATTTGAATGCATATATAAAAAAAAATGATAAATGCTTTGAAGGATACGTGATTTACGAAGAAATTGATTGAGAATTTGTTTAGCATTAGCTAACACAGCCTCCACTTCATTACCCTGAATAAAATAAACCAACAAAACAAAATAAAGAGTTGATAATAATATTATTTGAAACTCATGTAGTGACGATTTATCATAAATAATAAACAATCTATCCAACCTTATTTAAATCTATGTAGTCAAGGGGAAGACTTCCAACTGAGTTAACAGGACATGGTAAACCAAGAAGAGTCGACTGTCAAACATTAATAAAAGCGCGTGAGAACTTAAAACAAAAAAGATCAAAATTTGTTGAAATAATGTGATTATTAATAAATAATGAGAAAGTGAGGTGACATAACCATCAATGGTGCAATATCAGCTTGATTGACATCAACTCTTTCTATATCAGTAAGACCCCAATCATCAGGTGTAGGTGTATCATGCATATGATGTTCATCAACAAATTTTTCAACATGATTTTGATTATTATTATTTGATGCTGGTTTTGGATTCTTAACACCTGCTCCCCAAACAACAAGTGGTGTATCTGTGTTTGACCAATGCCCATCTCCATGACTTCCTATTATACAAATATAAAAAAAATAAAATTGAATTAAATTACATAAACGGTCCCTATGGTTTAGGTAAACTAACAGGTTTGGGTACAAAACAAAAAAAGTTAAAAGTTTGGGGTTTGTGGTTTCAATTTTGCAACCTTCCATTAACTTTTCTTATTAAATTAGGCTACAATGACCAAAATACCCTTTAGCTTTTTGACTAGTCAAACGCAAAGGGTATTCTGATCATTTCACCTAAATTTAACTGAAAGTTAACGAAAGTTAGCCTTGATAACCAAACTTGTTACTAAACTGTAACCACAACCCCCAAACTCGGTACTTTTAAACCTTAGTACCCCAACCTGTAACTTTGACCAAAACAGAGGGACCATCTATGTAATTAATTCTAAAATTCATCTATGAACCGTTTGCGTGATGCAAAAAATGAACAAGATTTATGTAGGAAAATTGATAGTGCAAACCTTTGTCACTCATTCCATGATCTGCTGTAAAGATATATGCTGTTTGATTATCCTTAAAGTAATTTTCAAGAAGATTATAAACGCCTTCAGCAATATGATCAACAACCTTAACATTGTTGAGATATATGGAAGAATACGGACGGTGCGCATGACCATTTGAATCACAACCAAGAAGATGTAAAAATATAACATTTTGATCTTGTTGAAATAATTGTTTTAGTTTAGTGTCCTCTTTGGATTTATTCACAATGCTCTTGAACTGATCAAACGACCACTCATCCAAGAACGATGCATCTGTATATACCATTAATAAACTTTTTAATTAACCAAAAAAACAATATCTTCGTATTTGGATAAAAAAAGGTTTAATGTGTTCGCATACCGGTTGCAAAATCTTCAAACTCATGAGGATACGTATTCCATGTGCTATGAGGCAGAGCTTTACAGAATATTGGAACAATATCTGGACTACCATATGAAAATATATGTCGGCTTTTGTTAAAAACTGAATCAAATTCCACAGGGTTTGCTTTCCATCCTGCATTTATTACAATTCATCAAGCGAAACCGCGTTTCAACTTTCAAAACTGAAAGATACCATTCATCAAATCACATGAAAGTCACCTGAAAAGTTGAATATAATCTAGTGCAGAAAAAAATGCAACCTTTTGTGACCGCGCTTGGATCCTCATAAAAACCAGCTATAATCGCAACATGACCGGGTCTAGATTCGGTTGGAGGACGGGCATGCGACACACCCCAACGCCCTCGTTCTTTTATTATTTTCCTCAGAAATGGTGCTCTGTAATTCCCATCAGAATCTGGCTCAAAGAACTTATCGGCCCGTAAACCATCAGCTGAAATCACATATAGATTGCACATCATTCATTATACCAATCATTACATCTCAAACAAGACTCCACATCTATCAGTGACATATAATCGAACACTTGGTGTGCAATGATAATACTTACCTACAAGAAGCACGAGGCGCTTTGCAGGTGGAGTGAATCGAGGGGAAACAGGATCCATACCATGAACAATGGGAGATTTGAAGTAAATGTCGAAGATGCTGAGCATGTAGACAGCATGAAGTGATATTCCGAGAGCAACAAGCCATATTTCTCTCCTTTTTAACCATTTTCTTGCTTTGATCCGAGCTGCTGATTGTTTTCTGGGTTTCAATCCGAGAATTCCATGTTCTTCCATCGATCTTGCGGTTTGATTCACCAACTTGATAGTACTGTTGTTAGTATCGTTTGCTTATGCCCTAACAAACTTTTGAATATTATGAATCTAAGACTTCTGCTCTTGTTGGTTTGACGGGTCATGCTGAAGCAGTGTTTGTTTAACTAAAATTACTTAGAATATTCATCTTTAAATCTTTAATCTTCGAAGAAATTAAGTAAAAAAAATGGTATTCAATTAAATACTACATTTTTATACATTTATCAGTACCTTTCTCTTTTCTGTTCGATTAAATTATATATTTATCATTACCTTTCTCTTCAGTTAAATAATATTTTTTCTATAGTTTTATCATTACTTTTTTCCTTCTTATTTAACGGACAGTGAATCTATATATATAGAACCTATCAGTTTTTTCACTCACAACCTCTATCAACCAATCTCTGTAATATAAAAAATTCAATCACACAATTTTTAAAGGACAAAATTTGAATGCTCTTATACGATACATGAGTGTTATATAATTGTCATTAACTTTTAAATGTTTAGTTCTTAGGGGTAGGGTGTAGTTGTATGAAAAGGGGTCGTGACTATCTTTACGATGTGAAAAGGGTGACGCATCACCCCCTTGTGTTGTGACCCTTGTCGTGGATTTCCAACCATGAGATTTCTCATCGCTCTGAGATTTGGTGGGGAAGGAATATAGTTGTTAGAAAATCATTTTTTAAATTTATATATGTTTTTCTCATCATCATCATTGTACTCATTATATCTCATTTAAAGGTAGAGTCAAGGGAGAGTAAGATGTAGACAACCTTACCTCTATCTCGTAGGAAAAGAGAGGTTGATGTCAGTGAAACCATCGGCTCATGATGCCTGATTAACGATCTATCTTAGTTTTTAACGTTGTTTTCACAACATAAAGTAAAATAACATAATAATTAATAAAATTTTACTTTTTCCGCTCGAGTGTCCAAACATATATTCATTATATGTGCGCACCGCAAGTGAGACGTATTATTTAAATTTATTGTATGAAATTCAATCTTTCATCACATTTTTTACACCAACACGATATTTAAACCAAAAGTCGTCTCTTACTACTCGAAACATGAATCCAGGTACTGATAATGATCCAGCACCATGGACGAACGAAGAGCAAGGGGCCTCAACAGCTTGGGTCCAAGTTCACTTTGATGTTGTAACTATAACTCACACACTAGTATTTTGGGAACGAGTAACCATTCAACTTTACACACTTTTTAGTGTGAAGAAGTGCATACATACCATGAGTTAGCCATTAAATGATGTCATTTGAATCAAAAATCATTAAGGAGGCGTTATTTACAATAATGTTTACAACAACCGTAAACCGAAGCGGAATGAAAATAACATCTTCAGCGCAACTCAAAATCAACACAGAGATATCGTGGGTATGAGTATTAATTACAAAATCAGGGTTTTGACCATCATCGGGGATCAATCATCTTTTAATAATCATTAAAATGTATTGTGGTTTTTATTTTTTTAGTTATTTGTTTTTTTTAATTATATAATTCTCTATATTAATCTTATGTTTTATTTATTTTGAATCAAATTTAACTAACAAAGAAAATGAACATTTAGGTCCCACACATCGCCACACTACTAACTCACACATGGGTACAAGACTAAAATGTGAGATTTTCATATGTCTGACGCATCTGACACGTGACAGTCACTTTAGTTTCACATCTTACATTTATACAAATATACCACATGCCCTTAATACAAGAAAATTTCAGTTATACTGGGGGAGAGGACCATGCTATTTTTTTGCGAGTACACACCATATATATATCTATTTAATTTGTTATAAATAATCTATACATTTTTATGGTGATAGTGGTTATAATTTTTTATTTTTATTTTTATTTTTTTTTTTTTTTTTTGAGGTATGGTGATTAAAGAAGTCTCCAAGCAAGAGGTGGTATTTTTAACCTTGCCAAACACAAAAATTGTCATTAAAAAAAAACTTCAAAACTTGACCCACTAGCTACCTAGTTTTGCGTCCAGCATGAGACTATATTTAAAGAAACAACATTACACGTAATATTCTTGTGACAAGCTAGATTTTGAGATCCAAATCCTAGACTAATACCACCACAATACTCCTAAGAAAAAACATATAATAGTGGTTTATTAAGATTATATCCTAGTTTTTTACATCAATAAAACGATAAAAACATTGATGAAACCTAATAAGATTTTTTAAATAAAAAGAAGAAAAGCACAACACCGGCTAAACCCATAATCGCTGATTGAACATAAGGAAGGAGATTTGATGTGTATTGTGGGGGAGGAGTCTGTTTCCATTCACTAGCATTTGCTTGCATTGTTGCACCGGCAAAGAAGATGGCAAAAGCAATTACGACCATTTGAAAACAATCCATTCTTATGTCTTGGTAATTGTCAACTTTGTAGTTCAATGGACCACTTTTGGAGTTTATTTTTACAAACCTTCGATTTTATATAGCAACAATATGTGTGGTTAGAAACAATGACTTAACGATAAATACAAGAAAATTAGATGTGTAATATCTAGAGACACAAGGAAATGGCAACATTATTCGTCCATAATGCTGGCCAAGGCCGGTGGCAAAATCAAGAAGCAGGAAGGAACATTGCCGAAATGACAAAATTTTAGACTTAATGATTTACAACTTAAAGTAACTTTATATAGATAAATAATAAACGTGTATATTATAATTAATCGTATGGGTCGATCTTTTGTAAAAGGTAGCAGACGTGCATCTAGAGAAGTTGAAATGAAATTCTGGGAAAGTAAAAAAATTGCATTTCTTTTGGGTAAAATTCATGATAAAGTATAATTATTAGGACAAAATATTGTTTGTTAAAAAGATTTTCTTGATCATAAGATATCCAAATGGTAAAGGTGAAAGAGGAAATTAACCTTCAACTTAGAAATTTATGGCAGTTTAATTATATCGAGCAACTACAACAAATCTACCCACTCCGAACTCCTATTTTTGAACGGCAAATACGCGTACTCATCTAAGCTACACTTTTACACCAAACCTATCTTAAACAGGATTTGAACACCCAATATCTAATTTAGAAGTGAGAAACCTTAACCATCCGAATGTCCCTTTGAAAACACTCCTGTGTATAATTATTATTAATGAACAAATAGGGTTTTTTTTCCTAATCAGAAACAAATATATCCATCTAATTTTACTTAAAATAATATTACACCAGTCATTAACAGAAATTAAAATTCTTAACCTCTAATAGTTTAAAGATGATATACGTTAACCACCCAGATATCCTGTGACAACTAATGAACAAATATACAATACTATAGATAATACCTTCTAAACGAATTTACATAGAAATATAGTTGATTCGAATCCTATTAGTTTTCATAACTAATGATTCTGAAGCATACCATCGGTTAGCACTCAATTAGTGAGGCTCCATAAGTTATGGGTAACAAGTTTTCATGTTACAATAAAAGTATTTAAACTAGTATGCAAGGCGATCAATCATATGTGTCCAAAAGTATCAAGAGAAACAAACTAATCATTGATGCAACCAAAACAACAATACATGATTACCAAAATAAGATAAACCCCATTTTCACAACTCCTAATCTCTCTCTACTGCCCACTCACATCACCACCAAATGGCAATTCAAACACATTTATTTCCTCAAAAGCTAAAGCATAATATTAATACTACATAATAACAAAACAAATAGTAATTGAAGATTTTAATTAAGGGCATTTGGGCCTGCCGCCATGAGTTTTCATATTGGTGTAGCAAGTGCCGCAAACCTCCCGGTTGCCGGACTGTCCCGGCGGAACACATTTGCACCGGTCACAACACGTCACACAAGCTCTCAAGCACACATTCTGCCTCGAATGAAGTTTGCATCTCACCAAACACGGTGGGTAGCATTCTGACAAAATAATAAAATAAAACACATCATCAATTTATTTAATATTTTAATGCAACTAGCCGTCTTACAAGTTTACGAGAAGGTAAATGGAAACTTATGTTTTATACGAGATCTTTAAGAGCTTTTTATGTTTACTTATGTGTAAAACAATTCACTTTTGAATTTTTTTTTTAATATAAATATGTGTAAATCAAATATTTTCGTAAAAGATAAATTTTAACTTTTGTATTTACAGAACTCTCAAAACTCATTTTTATATATTTGTAGAATGTTAAACATTTGTAAAAAAAATTTTTATCAAGGTTATCGCAAAAACATAAGCTTTTATTTGAACTCTCCTTTACACACGTGTATATATTATATATGTATAACACATTTAAAATAAATTATAACAATAGGTTCATTTTTTTAGTTTGAAATACTAACAATATGAGGTCTTTTAGAAAAAACTAATTAACAAGAAGTTAAATAGATCTATTGGAAATGAAAAACTTCACAAAGATTGAAATCAACTCCGACCATCTGGTCCGGTTCCCGGTCTAACCAGTAGCCAACTGGTTCATATTAAAGCGGTTAATCTATGCACAAGCTGAGTAGTTATGTGTCTAGTTCATGGTCCGGTTCGGATTTCAGGTTTGGTTCGAAATACACTGAACAGTGTCAAATGTAAAAATAGGGTTAAAAAAGAAAATAAAAAATGATGATACCTTTAGTATTTCTTGGTGGGGTTGGAGGGGCAGCAGTGGGTGGTTTGACGACCGGTGGAGTAGGGGTCGGTGGTTTGACGATCGGTGGAGTAGGGGTCGGCGGTTTGGCGACCGGTGGAGTAAGGGTCGGTGGTTTGGCGACCGGTGGTGTAGGGGTCGGTGGTGTAGCTACCGGTGGAGACGGTGGTGGTGATGGCGACGGCGGCTTCACATCCGGCGGAATTTTGGCCGGGGCAGGGGTGGTGGCAACAAATGCAGCCTGTAGCAAACAAAGTTCAAGTTTATCCGGAATGTTCGACGATTTTGACCATAAATTAATCAAGTGATCTATTACTAATTTAGGTTTTTTTCTAAAAAAAAAATATATCCTGCTAGGTGGATCAAAACATATTTTGCTTATCGAGAAATTGTAGTTTGTTTGATTAAACATTTTCTTTTATAAGCTAAACACGGTAAATCAAGATTAATTTGCTAAAAAATCTTTCTATAATTTTTTGTTTTTATTCTTTTTTTGGTAGCTAGCATACTAGTATATATATACTTGCTTCCAAGATCTACAAGATTCCAAATATGAACATCAACCATGATAAAATATCATCTAAAAACCAAAATAAAAACGGTACGGAGTTCAAGATTATGGCAAACTTGTCAAGAAAGATCTAGTCTTACCTCTTGTTCATTGGATGTTATCTGAAAATAAAACAAAAAGAGATAATGAGAAATAGAATGTAAGTTTTGTTTTCAGATGAAAATGGGAAGTGATTTTAACTTACCGAACTAGTGACCAGAAGAAAAGAAGCCAAAAAGAAGAGATGAAACTTAATCGCCATATTTAGCAGCTTGAAGACTGAAACTTTGAGTGTTTTTCACTTATTGAGGTGACTATAGTTGGTATAAATAGAAAGGACAAAAAACGATTATCAAGGCTTCAAATAAAATACGATCGGTAATAATTTCAGTACGTATATATAAAGTAGGTTTCACCATACATTGTATCTCTTATTTTTCTTCAGTTAAATAGTTCTCAGTTTTATATATATTCCTAGTTTTTGTGAACATCTTTGATATAAAATTAATTTGAGGTAAAATACTCCGAGAAGTGTGTAAGAATATGTATGTAGTACTTGTATAATATAATGAAATGTAATAGGATAGAGAATACAGTTAGTTAAAAAGAAATCTCCGTAGGTCATTTATTTAGACTATCCGATATACCAGGCTGTATGGGGGCTGTATTGACTGTCACGCAGGAGAGAAAAAGAGTAAAATGGGTGAGTAAAATGGTGGAAATACATGGGCTGTATGGGGGGCTGTATGAGGGGCTGTATTGATGATTGATTAATCATTTTTTTTATAATTTCATTTTATAAAAAAAGTCACAT
>WOUH02000045.1:8115865-8134268 GCA_009936405.2 Stevia rebaudiana
CGGCCCCGATCGATGTCTCGGCCCCGTTTTTCCCCTCCCCGATTTCAGGGGGGCGGTGTTCCAGTGCTTCCCCGATCGCCACCTAAGCTTCCCCGATCGATTCCCGTTTCCACTCCTTGTCCTCTTATGATGTATCGATTCCCCGATTCAAATTTCAAACTTTTTTTAATTCAAAATCTGCCCCACCTATTTCATTTAAATACACACCGTACACCCCATTCCTAATCTCAATAATCACCAACAAATGATGACACATCGCTTTTAACTTTGGGGTTGAAACGTCACTTCAATCAATAAGCCAAGGGTCATTCCGAAACTTTCACCACCCAATTTAATCGCCATCTCGTAGCTCCTCGCCGGTAAATAACACCATACGCCGTCGTTTGTCCGACGCCGGTGATAACGCCGGTAACAAAGCCCCTTAAAATCACATTCAAGTGTATTCTGCTTCAATCTGATCATTTCTTTTTTCTTTTTTGTTGTATTGAGGTAACTTGTTATTTATCGATATAGTTATCGACGTTTTTACTGTATGTGCACTGTTCATGTTGCTTTTATATATTTATTGGCGTAATAATTGATTCTGGAGTTTAAATCTGTACTTGTCTTCATCTGAACTACTTGCTGGATGCAAATTGGGGTTTTATAGTTGGATCTGTCAGTTTAAATCTCATCTTTCGTCAATGCAAAGATCAAATCTAAGGTCTTTTGCTTGATTTCGCTTTTTAGTTTGTTTTACTTACTAGTTAGTTCTTCAAATGATCTGGAATTCGAAGATTCTGTTTACAAATCCGCTGAACATTATAGGGTTTGCTGCCGTGAATCCTATATTTTTACTTGTTACATCATTATGTTGAATCTTCTAATTTATGAATATTCTACATATTGTAGTGTAGATTCATGTGTCATGATCTACTATGGATAAGTTTTCTGTTTGCATTTAAATGCTCTTGTTTACATGTTTGGTTAATGAATTTGCTTACTGTTTTATTACTTACTTCATCGTTTACTTCAATTTGGTTTATTCTGATTAAGATCTGATCTGTAGAATCTGTCATGTTTATAGTTTGTTTGACATGAAATATCTTCTTGGTGAGTTGTTATGTAAGATATCTAGATGTTTTGTTTCTGCAAATTCTTCATATGCTAGCGAATTCATCAATTGGGAATTGGTAATATGGTAAACTGACAACATATATGTTAGAGGGATGTGTTCAAGATGATGAATTAGTTTGTAATAAACGTTACTCTGCTTCAAATGTTAATGTTTTTGCTTTTTGATTTATTGCAGCTGTACAATGATGTCTGAAACCGCTCTTAGAGATCTCAATTTACTGCCAAAATCCGAGAGGAAAAATGAGACATCAAGTAAAGACACGCTAGTTAAACCATATGTTGAACCTACCGATGAAAATATTGGAGAAAAACCAAGAAAAAACACGGTTTCTTTGGTTGAACCACCTGTGAATGGTGATGAAGTTGGACATTGTAGCACAGAAGTGGTGGTTGCAGAAGTTGAATACATTGAATCCGACAATCTGAATGATGTAGAAGATGTTGATAAGAGTCTTAAGGTAGTTTTCTTTCACTTTTATCTCATAATGGTCAAAGTATTTATTTTAACATGTATGCCATTAACAAAAATATGTAATATTGTTATTACAGATGCTTCTAGAAGGGTTAGGATCTAAAGATTGGGTTTTGCTTTGTGAGACACTCAACAACGTGCGTCGTTTCTCAATATACCACAAAGAAGCATTGCAAGACATATTGTAAGCATATATATTAACATTCTTGAAAAACCAAGTGGTTTATAATTTATATTCTTAAAAATCATAGGTTTATCTACAATTAATAACCAATTGTAACACTTAATTTAATAGGGACAATGTGATTTCTCTTGTTGTGAAAGCTCTGAAGAATCCAAGAAGTGCGGTATGTAAAACTGCTATCATGACATCAGCAGACATTTTCAAGGCATTTGGGGATAAAATAATTGATTCGTTGGATCCGCTGGTAATTATTTTTTCCTTTGTTTTCTGCCATTGGTTGGAGATGTTTTTAAATATATATATATATATATATATATATATATATATATATTCCAATTTGCCCAATTGATTATTTTTTATTTTAGCTTGTGCAACTTCTTCTCAAATCCTCTCAAGATAAGCGTTTTGTGTGTGAGGCTGCTGAAAAAGCTTTAATAGATTTGACAATTTGGGTCTCCCCTGTTTTGTTGTTACCAAAGTTGCAACCTTATCTTAAGAACCGCAATCCTCGTATTCGCGCAAAGGCGTCAATGTGTGTTTCGCGTAGTGTACCGCGATTGGTAAGTACTATAAGTTAACTCCAACTTCTGTATCATATTTAATTGTTGGTTCTTGATTCACTTTATATTCATCAAGTTTCCCAGATTACCCTTAAACACCAGACTGCAATAATTGCACATACCTAAATCTGCATGCACTTATTGGGGTAATGTTGGCATTTAGCTGGTATATAATGCTTTAATTTAATTACACACTCACAAAACTTTGTACCTTTTGTTTGGTGAACATTTATGCAATGAATGATTTTATGTGTACACTATATTTATACTGTTTACTATGGAACTGATAAATATATCAGTTGCTTTCTATGTAAAATTGTAACTTGTATCATGTTACCAAAATCTTGATTCTCAATACTGTTTTTTTTTTTTTTGTGAGATAACATGTTATTGTTTTTTTTTTAATTTTCATAAAGGGTGCTGAAGGAATCAAAGATTACGGGATTGACAAATTGACCAAAATAGCCTCATCCCAACTGAGTGACCAGCTTCCCGAGTCACGAGAGGCTGCGCGTTCTCTTCTGTTGGAGCTACAAACCGCGTATAAAAAATATCCCATTTTGGCACCCGAACAAGATCCGCCTTGTGACCAACCTCAGGTATATTCTTGGGATCAATTTTGTGAATCTAATCTTCCTAAATTAAGTGCACAAGCTGTTCTTCGTGTCACGAGCATTACCCGCGAGGCTCTTGTTACAAGCTCGTAACGCCTACGTATACACTCTGTTACTTTATGTATGATTTTTTCTCCTATCTTTGAATCTTTTTTACATGTAAATGCTTTTGCATTAAAGGGCGATTGAAGTATGTAGTTGCGATATGTGTTCTAAACATTATCATAGCCATTGTTCGATTTTGAAATGCATATTATACAATTTTATGTGATTTGTTTCAGTTTTGATGCATTTTTTGCGTATTGATTTGTAGTTTATCTCAAGTAGAGTTGTTGAACATTAACTTCTATCTTGATTAGTTTCTACTATTTATTAGCAAGTCAAATCTTAATTTTGTTTTATTAAAAGTTAAAACAGGTGAAATTGGTCAAATAGAACATTTTAGCTGATATATATACATAAAGAAAAATAGAAATGACGCAAAACTCCCTATAAAATTTACTAGTTACAACAAAATATATAACATCCTATTAACATGCTTGTAACTCGCACATTGTTACCATCAATACCACTCTGATGTGAGCTTCATTGGCTTGTACCACATGCATTTCATATTGTACTCTTCCAACTTCAAAATCTAGGTTCATCTGGTTTAAATAATTGAGGCATTTTGAGACTAGTAGAGGAATCAACAGAAGCAACTTTTTTATGATCACCAATTCCTCTCCTTGTATTAGCAGCAAATCTTGATGCCATCACGGTGGCTCCCACTCCAAGCTGTTGACCGCCGCCACCTTGACCATCACTCGACGGTGAACTGCCGCCACTGTCTGACTCATAATAATATCCGTCCATCTCCCCAGCATTTTCTTGAAAAGCCAGTTCTTTTGCAAGCTTTCTTCGTTTAAATTTCCGCCACGCGGCTTGTATCAAACACGCGCCCCATGTTCGCCATTGGTGAGAGTAGTATCTAAACGCGTGTTGTAGCTTCTTGCTATGAAGATATTTAAACTGGTTGGCTACAAATTTTAGATCTTCGGCTCGCAATGCAAAACCTTCGACTTCTGTCAGGGTTCTAACCGATCTTGTTGACGACGGGTAGTTTGTGACGGTTGGTAATAATGCCCAAGTGAGTAACTCTTCACCACAAAAGTCGCCTGGTCTGAGAGTGATGGAATTGAAGAATCCAGATCTTCCACCGTCGGTAGTTGAGCTTTCTAACTGTCCTCTGATGATAAACAACATCTCGTTTACTGGATCGTCTTCACGGACAATGTATGTGCCTTGCGTGCTTAAGGATGACACGAGTCGTTCACATATGGCATCGAGAAGGTTGTCATCCATTTGTGAGAAGAATGGAACCTATTAGAGAGCATGGTAAACACGTGTTTAAATGTGTTGTTTAAAAGTGATTATGTGATAATAATTAATAAATTGGAGTTAATCACATAGATGGTTCCTATAGTTTGAATAAAGTAACATGTTTGGCTACTAAGAAAAAAAATTAACAAAGTTTGAGGTTTGTGCTTTCATTTATGCAACAAGCTTTGGTATTAAGGCACCCATATAACTTTTTCGTTAAGTTGGCGAATGACCAAAGTATCATTTGACTTTTCAAAAGTCCAAATCAAAGGGTATTTTGGTCATTTCATCATAATTTAACAGAAAAAGTTAACGGAGGTTAGCCTTGATACACAAACTCGCAACAAAAATGACTGCACAAACCCAAACTTGTTACTTATATCCTTGGTATCGAAACCACGAGCATCATTTGTGTAATTAACTCAAAACTATTATAGTCAGATAATCAACAACTGTACTCGGTAAATTTCACTAATAGCATAGTTATTGGGTATAGTTAGATGATCACTTGTGCATAATAGTGTATGGATGATAGTAATATAACATGACAATGAAATGAAGATGAGGAAAACATACTCGGCGAACAAGATTAAGGCATAAATGACGTTGAATTTCACGACGGAGATCTACAGGTAACGACTGTAGAATGGACTCCTCATCAACGCCTCTTGTCGCCAACCATTTATACTGAACAAAACGCCTAACTCGATCTTGCAAATCTTGAGGTAACTGCCGATGCCTCATCCACTCTTCTGTATCTCTTTTCTTGATCCTCCATTCTTCGAGTCTCACAGTCATGGATTGCAAGTATGTCTTAAAGATGAAACATGAACATGTATATGTTTTAAAATGTTCAAATAACAAAATATATAAATAATATATGACATCTCAATACTGAAACCTTAATAAAACTAGAGCATGTAAGGAAGATGTTCATAAGTAAAGATTAAGAAATTAAGATACCTGCATGTTGCCTATCAACTGTGCAAACAGAATTAAACCTCCAATGCAAATGGCGGAACAAAATAACGTCTCACCAATATAGATGCTAGTTTCCAAATTCTGTCCGTATGAACTAGAATGAAATCAATAGAAAAGAAATAAGCATAATGAGAAAATGGTTTTAAACAAACATATAAAACCGAGCGGGTCAACTTGCGTTGTGTTTTATGACTTTTATCAAGTTGCACAACACAGATTCCCAAATTGTTAAATGTTAAGGAGATGGTACCTCAAATTTCTCAAACCCCACCAAAGGCAATATAAATACTTCTCAAAGAATTTGGATGACGCAACTTCGCTTGTAAAAGCATCCGCAAACATTCCAAATTTGAATGGAGAAGTTTCATTGCTAGCATCACATAGAGTTCTTAAACTTGTTGATTCGAGCCATTTCTTGCGTTCGGGTTTATTTACACTGTTACAATCCAAAAAGCTAATGCATACTTTTGATGCCATGTCAGCTTTACACCCTTGCTGCCAGCAGGAATGTTGGCGCCCTATTGACATCAAATACCATGAAGCCCCCAGAACCTGATTCAACACCAAAATTACAGATATTGATTCTGAATTGAAAGTTTATTTCATAATAAGCATTAAACACTTTTGTAATCCACAAAACAAGAACAGCTATGAGATTCATATTAGTTTGTACTTCATAATAAGTATTAACCACTTTTGTAATCCAGAAACAACTGTTATGAAATCCCTGAACATAAGCAATTAATCATGATTTGGGAGGCATGCATTTAAGTGAATATGCAACAGATTGCAGAATGATGATAACAAGAGGGTGAAAGATGCTTACATGACTTGCAAGCATGTAAAGTAGGAGATTGTAAGCAGCTCCAGCCCAAGCTGTTTTAGCAACAAAGCCTGTAGATTTTATAATCCTTTGATTTAATGGAAAAATGACAAATAATCGAGGGATATACTGAATCAGAACAATAAGAGAGAGTGTATTATTAGCATGATCTTCTGAGTTTCGTTTTGTTGCTGGTATGATCAGCTCATGAACTATCTGCAACACACAAAAGGAGTTACACAAGTTAAATCAGAACCATAATACAGCTTCCAGATATTGATCGATAATGCATTATCATTTCTAACAAAAAATTAACATGATTAGAGATACTGAAGCAACGTATTATAGCCCTAATTTGAGAAATTTGGAAGAAAAGTGTTTTGTATATCAAATTGATGAGGTGAATCGGCCATTAAAACGAATTCGAAACTGGCCTGAGGTAACGGGAGCGAAGCAGCTACATCTATGACGAAATCCGACCTCAAATATCGTCTCGCAATCTGACGTTTATCCATCACGAGTTCGCCCCTACCAAAAACCTTCGAGCTCGGAGCAACAAACGCGGTACGAAACTTCATAATAATATGCAACACAAAAAACACATCTGCAATCGACCGCCACGTGTTGATGGCGATCGCGGCGGCGTTATCCGTCGTCATGCAGGTATCACCGCCGACGTACGGCAGGTAGAAATAAAGCGGATCTATGAACAGAGATACGAGACACATCACGAGGAAGAAATTGTTCCATCGAGTCACGATTTCACCGTTCGGATCGAGGATCTGGTATTGCCATAACGTCTCGCTGTTGACTTGATCGGAGGCGATAGTCATCGCCCCCGGTCGCGTAAGGGATTGCCGGAGACGAAAGGCCGGCGTCGTCAGCACGCGTTTCATCATCATCCTTCACGGCGGTGACACGCGTGTCGGAGTTCAGATTGCGGTGGTTTGTGGGTGGCGATAAAATTGCGCGCGAAAAAAATTGTTGTATGGCGATTATGTTTTGATAATAGAAGCCGTTGATTTACAAGATTGTCCTTGGTATATTTTTGTTTGTGATTTATTCCTTTAAGTTGGTTTAAATGTTTGTGGTCTAAAATGTGTTCTTTCATGTTATTTTTGTTATCCATTATCATGTGTCAAATTATGTTAGCTAAAACCTAAATTTAGGAACATAAGCATATGAAGAAAAACCATATTTATAGCCATTAGGTTTTTTTAAGGGAAGATATATTCAATTCGAGGTTATACAGTGTTAATGAAATTGTTTTTTAGGTTATTATCAAACAAACAAAAGTTAAACTAATAGAGTGGTAATTCTATATATACTCATTCACTATTTTATTTTCTTTGATCAGGTACGTTAGTTACGACGTGTAATTAATTATCTTTCCTATACATTCAAATATTTGATTATGGTTTATGTTTAAAATGGGTCACGGGCCTACAAGCTTCACAAATCCAAGTAAATCTCAATCTAATATACCTTCATTCATGTTGGATTTAGGTTTATGTATATACATACCCATAGTTTAATCTTTGATGTCTTAGAAGTTTGATGTGATGGGTAATTCAATAGCCATCCTAGTAAGGCTATGTGTAGTGGTGTTTTTGTTAAATTGACACGTAGATATCACATAAGCAACAACCAATTAACTAAATAGCAGTTTCATTTAGGTGTAGTGATTTTAACTAAATATCAACTTTTTTGCATTGAATAAAAATGGTAAGATTAAAATTATTAAAAGGTGAATCTTTTTGTTTTAACAACGGTCAATGGCTTGCTAAAAATCAATTGCGCCTCTTCAATGATTATCACGTAATGGTTTTAACGCTCCAAAAGTCATTACTGACTCTCATAATTAATATGCTCCACTATGCATAGTCTAAGCTTGAAATTAGATCATATGTTTGTTTAAGATTTCCTAATGAATCTTTATTTATATACATTGAAGATATTACTTGTATCTAAATAAAATGATAATCAATGAATAGTTTCTTAATGTTAGTGTTATAAGAAAATGAAAACTAATTTACCACCAGAATTTAATTTTCTACAAATAGAACATGTGTTGTAGTCCACTAAATGAGATTTAGATTTTTATACAATCTGCATATAAACGACTAAATACACTTTATGAACAACCGAGTAAATCCACCGTCAATTTGCAAACCAATTATAACAAAGTTTACATTTTCTAAAATACATAATAACATTCTACCTAAATAATTTTGCTATAAATTGTTGCCCATATGTTCGATCGATACATATCAAATTAGTTTTCCCATGGCTTCTCATCTTCTTTTCTTGGTGTTCTTTACGACAACTAGTTTTCTTGCTATTGTTTCGGCACGTGAAGTCATTTGTGTAGCAAATTTATCCCTCCCAGGTACGTATTTATTATAAACTTAATATTAATATATGTACATGTGTTTTAGTTATGATTCGATCAGTTATTCAGTTTATCTACTCACATGTGTATTATTATATCTTTACAGCAGATAATAACGGCGTTTATAGTTGCAAAGATCCAAAGTTCATACGCGCAAATGATTTTTCGTTTAGTCGACTTCCTTTCCCAACAATTGCCACAAACACGAGGAAGCGCATGTTAACTCGAGTTTTTGATCGCGAATTACCTGGTCTAAACACGCTCGGTATCTCAATGTTGTTGTTTGATTTTGCTGCGGGAGACTTTGTCGCTCCACATATTCATCATCGAGGCTCAGAGATACTTACCGTTCTTAGGGGGAGTATTCTGGTGAAATTGAACACATCCGCCCCCAAAAATCATCAATTCACAAAGGTTATTCGGACGGGTGATGTGTTTGTGATCCCGAAAGGATTGTACCACTCACAGAAGAACGTTGGCAAAACCGACTCGATGGTTATCGCGGCTTTCAATTGTCAAGATCCTGATGGTTTCCCCTCTAGAGATTTGGTTTGATGGTGAATCATGTATCGTTTTGTGGAATGGAATGTGATAATGGTATTTGAATAAGTCATTCTATTTCATCATCATTTTGGATGACTGATGAAATGTAGACTAGCTAGTGACCTTTAAAATATATGATTTGATATGTTTGACATATAATTAAGTTAATTAAATGAAATTGGTAAGTTAAGGTCAAACTGTTTTTTTTTTCCTTTTTGGTAAGTTAAGGTCAAACTGTTTTTTTTTTCTTATTGGTAAGTTACTATGTATAAATTAACTGAATTAAAAAAATGTAAAGTTACCGATGATTCCTAACTCAAGTGGTTAGGAGGATGTGTTGACTTGAAGCTCTTTTTTTAGGAGGTTTCAGGTTCAACTCTTGTCCATAGCCTCTAGGTATTGCCTGTGATGGTTAGAAAGTTCAAATCGGATAGAGGTCACCGGTTCGAACCTGAGAAGGAGAGGGCGGTTTCCACTTATCGGGGGGGTACAGTTTCATGGAGGTCAAAGATTCAACATTAGCTACATCGTCCGGCTATCAGTGGCTACCCGCGAGATCTTCTGCTTTAAAAAAAATAAAAAAATTAAGATTCATGATTTATACACAAAACCCGAGTGTTCATGTGAAAGTGAGTGCCATAAGTAGATCTTTGCACGAGTACCGACATTTTGGTGGTGGTGGGTGTCCCCCACAGCGACACTCCCTCTTGCCCCAAAGTACACTATGCCCCCTCGTCCGTCTTTACTTTTATTCATACCAATGTTCTTATATAATTTCAAGTATCAACTCTTTGTTTGTTTTTATTTTTAATAGTAGTACAAATTCTAATCGTTTTTTTCTAAGATGAACCGTACTTCTTATTTAAAACATTGTATTAAAATTTAGGACATTATATTTTAATCATAAAGTGTGGCAACATCCGTAAACGATTTATAAAATTCCTATAAGGGTGGGTGTGACATCAAGAGAACATAAGAAGAGAACAATATCACTTTACATATTACAAAATAAAATTTTCTTCCAAGATTACTTTTCAAGATTGTTTGTTGACGTGCTACACATGCTCCGCTGGCGCTATTCATTCTACCGCCTCACTATGTGTTCCCTTTTTAGCTTATTCTGCAACTGAATGCTTCTGGTCTCGATTTTCATCAACCAAAAAAGAAGGATTCTCTCCTCACGAACACGTAAAATCATCCGTAAAAAAGCATAACAAGTTTCAATACACCCTTTACGCTTCCTCATAAATGCAAATTTCACGTTTCATAGCTCAAAGATCATCAACATGATCACCAACAACAACTGGGTACCCATCTTCTTCCTTCTAATTTCTGGATCAATTGTATCATCAGCCTCTGCAAATCCACCTGCAAGTAAGCACCAAATCCCCAATCTTCTTCTCTTTCATCGTCTTCAACACACAGCTGCTTGATTGTTAACTTCGATTGCAGAAATCGTCACTGGCATTGCGTCGAACATCGTGTCTGCACTCCGACGAGCCCTACAAAGATCTCCGACGAAGCCCCATCGACGCAGACAACTACCTTCTCTGACGAGCTCCGGTGATGGATGTTGTTCGGCGGCACTAGGGCTGCGATTATGGTTCCGATGATGGATGTTGTTCGTCGATCCAGCCCCCGTCTTTCTCTTGCTCCCAACCATCTGCGTACCCAGTCTCGATCGAGCCCTTTTTTTTGCGCCCCGACCTATCGATCTCGAGCCCCCGTCAGAGTCTTCAGCATCAACCACGAACCAGTCAGCTGGTCAGCAACATCCAAATGCCGGTCCCGGTCAGAAGGTTCAGGTTCGGTCAGTAGTTCAGGTTATCGAAACAAACGGGCTGACCGGCTGACCGAGTCTGCCAGACTCCGGTCAGCCGTTGGGTCAGCAAAATCAAACAGGGCCTAACATTTTTACAATGTTATGATGGTGTATAACCCTATTTTTTTATTAGCATTTTGTTATTTATAATAATACTTTGCTTTTTACGGTTTTTACAAAAAATAGAATTTGTATTTGATCCTACTCAATAATTAGGTTACCCACAAAATATAATCGGCTACACAAAACCGATTACCATACCCGATGGCCCTACCCGATTTGATGACGGCGGTATAACAGATCGGATAGGGCTACCCGATTTTCCTTACCCGCTTACGCTCCGAATACCCTTAAATGATTACTTCTACCTAAACTCAACAAATGATCATATTTAATTTAATTTAATCCGAACATTTAGTGGTTGTCCGAACCACATGCTCTACTGCGTTGAACTAAGTGGACCGTAGATACTGAACCTCTTGCCTTTCTTCTTCCTGATGCTTTAATTAATCAGACTTACCGCGTAACTCACTTCATTCATTCTTCTTTATAAATCGAATCATTCATCTCAACAATCAAGAACAAAAGGTAATAACACCTTTACTTTATCTTTATATCAATTCAAGAACCAATATTTACTTCTCAGTTTCAATTTGGGGTGTTTGGTGAAATTGATTTACTTCGTTCCTGATTAGGGTTTTCTTTGATCTTTACCTACATCCAGTTTAAAGCAATCCGGCATTGTTTTGGTATGGTTTTATGATTTGCTTCAATTCTTTACCTGGTTCTGCAAGATTTTGATCGAGTTAACATACCTAACTAGTTTAATTCTTTCTCTTTCTGGGTAGTTGTTATATCTAATTCTTGTCTGTAGATCTGTTCTATCAAAAGAAAAAGATTCGAATTTGATAAATTAGATGTTGATTGACTTTCTGCATCTTCAATTGCTCATGTTCTTGATTAGTATACAGTTATGAATCATTTCAGATCTGACGAGCTTTTAAACTGAATTCAGAATGAAAACATCTAATTCCAACCCGACCCATTACTGGAAACCCACTCAACCACAGGATCCGAATCTATACGCTGGTGATGTCAGCCAAGAAAGCCAGTTTTCCGTTCATACGCCGGAGCTGGCCCACAACTCATCTTCTTCAGTCAGCTTCTCCCCAGATGGATTCCAACCCGACCCGTATCATTCACCCGATTACACCTACCCATCTGCTACAGGATTTGAAGAACATTACGAAGAACATGTTGATGATCTGCAGATAAAGCTTAGTGAAATCACAACTATACTTGAAAGCGAACAAGATTTTGCAGAATCTTTTGATGTTTCTTCGTTTTGGGGACCTGATGATGTGATTGTGAATCCAAACAATGAAGATTACAGAATCATGGAAGATATTGTTGCTAGAGGAGACTTGAAGCAAGGGCTTCTTCTTTGTGCAAAAGCAGTTGCAGACAACAACACGGTATCCGCCGAATTGCTGATATCGATGTTACGCCCGTTGGTTTCGGTTTCCGGTGAACCGATTCAAAGATTGGGTGCGTACATGTTAGAAGGACTTGTTGCGCGGTTATCTTCTTCGGGCCACTTGATCTACAAAGCTTTGAAATGCAAAGAACCAACCAGTAACGAACTGTTTTCTTACATGCTTTTACTATACGAAGCATGCCCGTATTTCAAATTCGGTTATTTGTCTGCAAACGGTGCAATCGCTGAAGCCACGAAAAACGAGAACCGGATTCATATAATCGATTTCCAGATCGCGCAGGGCGGTCAGTGGGTCACACTCATCCAGGCTCTAGCGGCTCGACCCGGTGGTCCACCAAGTTTACGCATTACCGGTATCGATGATAAAAGAAACGCGTTTGCTAGAGGCGGTGGACTGAACTTAGTCGGTCAACGACTCGCAAAACTCGCGGAGTCGTGTAAAGTCCCGTTTGAGTTTCACCCGGTGTTGGTCTCGGGTTCGGATATTGAGATTCACCATCTTCAGGTTAAACCCGGTGAGGCGTTGGCAGTTAACTGCGCATTCATGTTGCACCATATACCAGATGAGAGTGTGAACCCAATGAACCATAGGGACCGATTGTTACGCCTTATAAAAAGTTTATCTCCAAAAGTTGTGACACTTGTTGAGCAAGAAGCTAATGTAAACACTGCAAAATTCTTTCATAGATTTCAAGAAACATTGAGTTGCTACTCAGCAATGTTTGAATCAATTGATGCAACATTACCTAGAGATCATAAAGAAAGAATCAATGTCGAACAACATTGTCTCGCGGGTGAAATAGTTAACATTTTGGCCTGTGAGGGGGTTGAGAGGGAAGAGAGACATGAGGTTTTGGCTAAGTGGAAGTCGCGGTTTACCATGGCTGGGTTTAGCGCGTATCCGTTGAGCGCGTATGTGAATGCTACGATCAAGACGTTGCTAGAGAATTATTGTGACAAGTATAGGCTTGAAGAGAGAGATGGGGCTTTGTTTCTTGGATGGATGAATCGCGATTTGGTAACTTCTTGTGCTTGGAGATGATGATGATGATGATGATGATATGTGGTTGTTAATGGTTAGTTTTGTAAGTTTTAGATTGCAGTAATGTATGATATATGTCGGGTTATGTGTGTAATGTGTCAAAATAAGTTTATGTGGTAATAAGACCTCATTTCACCCTCTCTTTTTTTTGTTATTTTATTATTTCAACTTGCTAACATAGCACAAGTTACACCACTAACTCCAATTAATGTAACAACTATATTACTGATACAGTAATAAAGTTTTCTACATAAAAACTATCTCTAAAATAAAATAAAAAACATGATAGGATACTAAAATGGCGTTTGCAAATCAACATTACATGTTTTGATAACCAAAACTACCATCCCTACGATGTTGATAAGTTACTCGAAAATTAGAAGTATACCGTTTAAACATTGGTAAATCCTAAAACTGATGACCAATAAAACTATAAAACATTGATAAAACTGGAACTATGATCCGGTATAAAAACAGTGGTTTTAATCTGATATCCAACCATTTGAATTATGATTCGAAGGAGGAAGTAATCCTTGAACACAAAAGCTGTAATCAAAATCTGTTCTTGTTGACCCATTAAGACTCCTTATTGGGCTTTCAGATGGACCGTTAGAACCGGTGGGGCCCGACCCAACAGCAGAACCGTGGCATTCATCTGGCGAAAAATTTGATTTCTGTGAATGTGATTCTTGAATCCACTTAGCATCCTGTATAGACGTCGCTGCAGCACGTTCAGCGGTTGGTTTGACTTTATTTAGTTTTGACTTCTTTGACTTCTGCAATATCTTTGACTTTAATGAAAGCTGCCTCTTTAATACAGTACATCTTACTGGTTGCTTTCTTAATCCCAGATTGTCCACAGAAGTTTGTTTACTGTTTTCATCTTCATTCACAGATGGAGTATTAGAACCTGTGGGACCCGAACCCAGTGGAGAATTCACGCGTTCATCAACACAATCTGGTAACAAAACTGATTTCTGTGAACGTGATTCTTCAATCGGTTTAACATTTTGTACAGGAGTATCTGCGGAAGAATCAACAGTTGGTTGAACATTGTTTAGTGTTGGCTTCTTTGACTTTGCTGGATGTTTTGTAATGAATCCCTTCACATGATTACAGGTTTCCAACTCATTCTGTAGTTTATTCACAAGTTCAACTACACTATCCTTCAAATTCTCAAACTCTAGGTGATTATCATCGATGCATTTAATGATCGACTTCAACACGCTCATTTCTATCATTGTTACACCCTTCTACAAAACCATTTAAAAATGTAATTAAAACTAGAAATCATGTTTTAATTTGAAACAATGCAAGATTTGAGGGATGTGAAATTACCCAAACGTCAAGATACTTCGCATTTCTGTGTTTCTTCTCAAGAACCCTCATAGATCTTAACTTCCGTTCTTCCAGCAACCCAACCAGTGAAAACTCATCAGTTTTATCAAGTTGAATGATAAACTTTACAGCAGTAACATGCATATCTTTATATATCAGGTTTTGAATCATATCTGCATATTCAAATCAAACAACTGTTAACATCATACCATACCATTTCGTGGGTTCACAGTTCAAGAAATATTAAAACAATGAAACAAAGAATAAGATTAGATACCTCACCTTTTATGTATTTTTCAGGAATAATTCGTCTGCACAAATCGATTGTTTTATCATTTGTGGCGATACTGAGAAAGCAATCGATAATGGCATCAATGCTGAATCGATCTATCAGCCCATAAGCTCCAACAAGAAGCACAAACCCTAATGATTTTTGTTCATCAAGAGCAGAAACCATCTTCCACTGCACCGCCAACTCCATTGCTTTATCCTTCAACTCAATCGCAATATCTGGCTTCAAACGAAGCAAACCCTCCAACATAATCAAACAACCATTTCGAAATAAACCCAATTCGGTACCTTTTTTATCAGTGCTGTTAAACACGATCATTGCATCCAACACCATCGCCGGAGCATCTGGTGCGAACCGATAAGCATCCGGCAGTTCGTCTAAAATCGACGGTTGATTGGGAGCGAGAGCGATGAACCGATTTAGCCCTAACCCGTCTGAATTCTCGCAGAAAGATTTCAATTCGGATCGAGCGAGTAGTGTTGTGGGGTCGGGTGGTGAGTGAAGGGTTTGGAGATGATTGAATTTGGAGTGGAGGGAAGATTGGAGGGTTGTGAAGTAGGAATCGAGGTCGGACCAATTGAGAGGGAGATTGAAGGAAGATGGTGACTGGGATTGAAGGTGTAGGAATGATTTGTGAAGGTTTTGTTTCTTGACGTCGATTAAGTTGATGCCAGCGGAGATTTCCGTCATCGTTGCCATTGGAGACCTGCTATGATGATGAGATGACGATGAACCGAATGCAGAGTAACTGTGACGAACTGACGATGCAAATACTTTCAAGATACAAGGACTTTCGTTTGACCTTTTTGTTTACGAATGACTTACCAACGTAGGTCTAAAATTTAGTTTTTGTCTCAAATAACTATTTAAGGGAGCAAGGAGTGGGTTTCGGCAAACACTTCGGCAACATCATGCCGAATCGGCAACCACTCGGCAAGCCTTCGGCAAGCCTTCGGCTTCGGCATCAATCCTTGAATCGGCAACATATTGCCGCTTCGGCAAATCAAATTTCGACCGTTGGAGACCGAAATGTGAACGTTGGGGCGTGAATCATTCGACCGTTGTGTTTACGTTGGGGCAAAATTCAAGAAAATCTTGAAGAAATTAAATTGGTGGAAGAAAGGAACCTGAAGCGATGCAGGGTCTTCGGTGATGGATGATCGGAAATTGGCCGGCGCCGGAAAAGGAGGGTTGTTTCTGGAGTCGGAAAGCAAGGAGGAGAACGGTGCCGGAGACGGCAGCCATGGCGGTGGCTAAAACCACCCCATTTGAAGCCAAGATTGACGACATGATCACCTTTTTTTCAACTTCTTTTTGACTGATTTTTACAAAATTGGAAGATTTAAGAAATGGGTGTGACAAAAAATGGGATAAAGATGAAGATATGATCAAGAAACTTGTGGTATGAATGTGTGTTTTTAGCGGTGTGTCTGTGTGTGTGAATTTTTATTTTAAAATTTTAATGCAATTAAGTATTTTTAAAATTTTTTTAGGGTAGTTTAGTTTCTAGGGTACCATTGTCACTACTTTAGGGTACTTTTCAGGGTAGTTGGAGGGTTTAATGTGGCATGGTGTGATTGGTTTAATTTCAGGGTAGTTTTGCCTAAGCCACAACCACTCCTTCCACCCTAAGAGTATTCGAATAGCTTCTAAAAAAAATGATATAGAGATAAAAGATATTGATAAAAATATAAAAAATATTATTTAATTAAAAAACATAAAGAAGAAGCTACTTTTGAATGCTCTTAGACAATGAGGAGTGGGTAGTGGTTAGAAGGTGCTTGGTTGTGATAAGTAGGCGTTACGTGACAAACAAATTGGTATGAAATATGGTGGAAAGGGTGGTGGTTGGAAGGAGCTTGGTAATGATTAGTTAATGTATTATTTAATTTTTTAAATTTGTTTTTGATATAAATAAAAATAAAAAACATCTAATAAAAAAAACTTTTTCATTAGTATTAAAAAATTTAAAATACATTACATTAAAAATAAAAAGAAACTAAGACATAAAAATAAAAATAAAAACTCGAATCAACCTATTTATTATAATATTTTTTTCTATTCCTGGTTTTTTCTTCCAAAACCAATTCTAAATCTAACCCATCTAAATGAGCGTGGCTCGCGAAAAGCATGTTTAGGTCAAGTTTTCTTTGATGTTGCGCCTTTAGGTCGTTAAAAATGTCAAATTCTTCACATAGTGGCGAAGTGAATAAAGTTGTATCCAAAGATATAATTCATAGACGAGATGGTTGGGGGAATGAGTTTTTTTTTTTTTTTTACTCATTCCCTATGCTTCCTCATGATAGCTTTGTTTTTGATCGGACCGCAAAAGTATATTTCTTCTGTTGGAAGGTGGGCTTGAATCGTATACACGGAGAAAGGCGGATCTAGCTAAAATAAACATTGCAGCTGGAAGCATGGTTTGTATAGTACACTATGTACTCATTGTGTGCTGTTAATTGAAAACACAGAGCACTTGTTCAGCTATTTTCTTAAACTCCTTTTGGTTTATCTAGTACTTTCTAGCTTTGGCTAGAGTTGGTGAATTATATGTTGCTTTGCCATTTATGAATTAATGGGTTAATGTTCTTGATTTTATAAAGACGTAATAATTCAACAAGGTAAATAATTTATTATTTTATAAAATCCAATAAAAGATGTCAATGGTTTATGATTTCAGTATAAGCATACATGCATAGAATTATAAGAACTATGATTTTGCATATCTTATGTTGATAAACTTATAAGAAAGAAATTGTGATGTATACTTTTTACTGACTTGGAAGAAGTGAATTAGGCAGATTTGCTAAGATTGCACCTCTGAGCACATGATCCGGGATAAAACTTCATGGAGACGTTGGATTAAGTCGTAGATTGTGAATGCATTACATGTTTTCTACCCCTGTTGTACTCTATGTATATGTGTTTGTATGGAAATTGTATAATTACTGTATCCAAATAGGCATTCTTTGTATTCTAACTTTCTTATAAAATGCAGATGGATTCTTTGGTTCGGCTCTCTAAAGTTTATTACTTTTTAGACATTACTTTTTAGCCTACGATTTTTTTTGTTAGTACCAATCAAGAAACGCCACGTACCCCATCCGTAGGCTTAGCCTGCACTTTTAGCCGGCGAATACTAGGACTAAAACTAAGTTTGAATTTCGTGGTCTCACACTGATTCTACACTGATTCTAAATGATGATATAAGTGGATTTACCGGGTATGGTTTTTTTTTATATTGAGTAAATTGCAGAAAACGTCCTTTATGTTTGCACCGTTTTGCGGTACATGTCCTTTGTCTTTAAAATTGACAAGAATCATCCTTTATATATCAACAAATTGCGCGCTTTGTCCTTTAGCC
>WOUH02000045.1:8144941-8162887 GCA_009936405.2 Stevia rebaudiana
GCTAAGATCATGAACTTAATCATGGTCTCTGAGTTTGCACGATTTGGACTCGTTTCGATCAAGTTATGGTCGATTAATGTTCCGGTCAGAAAGTTGATAAAAGTTGTTTTTATGTTTAAGTGTTTTGAGTTGTTTCTCGCATGCTACACGTCCAATGATCTTGTTTTTCGTGTGTTTAACATATGAATAGATACATAACGAGTTTAAGAGTTTAACACGGGTTTTCTTACGTGAAGTTTGTCGGGAGAAGGCGAGGATCTTCACAAATGCACGTAAGAACTTCAATGTAGCCTTCGTTTGATCAAAAGAGCTTGTAGGTTGATGAGATCTTGGAAATGTGAAGAACAATGAGAGAATTGTGTGGGTGATGGTGTTTCTGCCGATCGAGAGAGAAAAGAAAGAGAGATAGTGAAATTGTGATGTGCATGGTATGGGATATGATAGGTTAGTAGAGAAAATCGTGGGTTTGAGGTATGGGTTGTTTAATTGTTTATGAATAAATTGACTTTTGGGGTTGTTAATCGAGTGGTTTGGCCGAGAGCCTTGGAAGGGCTATCGAGAGGGCCACATGGTAGATCGAGGGGATGTTAAAAGGTGCCATCGAGAGGATTTTTAAAGGTGGCCGAGAGGTTTGGATTAGAGTAGGGTCGAGAGGTTGTCGAGAGCATCAGAAGGGAATCGAGAGGATTGTATTAAGTAGCCATTGAGAGGATTTAAAGGTGGGCTTCGAGAGGATCATATGGTTACCGAGAGGATTGAGATGTGATTCGAGAGGCTGCCGAGAGGCTTGCAGCCATCGAGGGGATCAAAGGGGATCGAGAGGTTCCATTTTCTTTCCCTTTTTGATCGAGAGGATGGGTGAGGGTGGATTCGAGAGGTTGTTCAAGGTCGAGGGGGTTGCATCGGGAGCATGCATGGCTCCCATGCAAGGCGTCGAAAGGTTGGGAGCCGAGAGGGTGATCGAGAGGGGACGGTTCATCGAGAGGTTTCGCATGCCGGCAATCGAGAGGCCGAGAGGTTGATAAGTTTTGTTCTCGGGAAAGATTTAACCCACCGAGAGGATTCCCGATCGAGTGAGTTGTGATCGTCGAGTAGAGTTAGTAATCGAGGGGCTGATTATGTGATCGATCGAGTGTTAGGGTGGTGACCGACGTGGTTCATGCATGCATGCATGCATGCATCGATCGAGAGAGAGAGAGAGAGATGACGAGTGGTGACCGAGAGGGTGGTCACCACCGCGGGTTTCGTTTCGGTCGCGGGTTAACCGGGTTGGGTCGAGGTGTCGCGCGTTAGTTTCGTTTTAGTTTTAATTATTTCGTTAACGTGATCGATAGTTAATTGTTCGAGTTTATTCGTATACGCGCGTATTCTAGTATAAAGTTTTAAGTACGCGTTGATAATACGTATAATAGTACGTATAATTAAGTCGGAATACTGACCTGAAATTCGCGGATATTACATCAGATAACGACAAAACTTGGATAAAAAGGATTGTTCGGATTGAATTTGAATGCCTGACTCCAATAAACATGTTTTTGTCGATCCGAATCTAAAATCATATTATCCGTCTCGAATCTATCCAGACAACCCGAATCCAATTTCGGGTTTTTTTGAATTTCATATACGATTCGGACTTCAGATTTTTTCGAGTTTTGATTATTTTGAACACCCTAAGGTCAAGTAGCTTCTCAAAAGTAAAAAAAAAAATAAGTATATATTTGAGAAAGTAATCAATTAATTTTATGATTTTGTGAAAGTATACATGTGCAAAAGCATATTAAAAATTAAAACAAAATATTATTATCTTTAGCATTCTCTCGAATATTTCTTTTGTATTCTAGTTACATGTCATGTGTATCCTTAGATTTGTTTCTTATAAAAATTCTCAAGCATCTGATCTTTGTATCTAAGAATATATATCTTTTATTTATCAATCTTTCGTTTACAATTGCTCACAAAAATAAAAATATGAAGAATGGATGTATGAAATCAATAGTAAGTACCTAAATATAGCAAATGAGAAAAGGCTAGTAAATTTCATCCACGTTTGAGATATGGAATGTAATGTCAAATTTGATGAAAACCTTAAAGTATCCCCCAAATTATATGGATGTTGTTAATAGAGAATGTCGGTAAATGGGGTGAGTGTCAACTTATGTATCAATAATCCCCTTTTTCTTGAGCCTCGCCACTTCACCCAACACTTCATTCATCCTACAAATAAGGTAGCAAACTTCAGCCCCCTCATTTGCACCTCTAAGCCTCTTTCATCACCAAACCAATCCATATCAAGAAGTAAAGGTCAAGACCGGTGCAAGCTCTCAGTGGCGGAACCAAAACTTTTAACTAGGGGTCATAATAGAACTTTTTTCTATATTCATCATGTACATCGGGTCATTGATAAACATTTTTCACTAGATACACTGAGTCCTAAATGATATTATTAAGTATATTAGTTATTCTCGAGCTCATTTATTATTTCTTTAATTTTTTTGAAATATTTGAAGAACCACGGTATAAGTTACTTCTTGATATGGATCACTTTGGTGACGAAGGAGGCTTATAGGAGCAGATGAGAGGGCTGAAGTTTGTGTGTTTGAGGTGTGATGAGTGGTGTGCACATTGTAGTATTATGGGTAGGCATCTTGTTATCTTTTTCTCATAGGACACCATTCTACCTTATTTGTAGTTGAGTGAAGTGATGGGGCTCAAGAAAAAAGGGGATGTGATGTAGCAAATATGATGTGAGATGTACATGATGGTTGAAGGGTGGTAGGATGGTCATGCATGCTTGTGTTATGCATGATTTTATGCATACATACATATGCTAGAAAGTTTTTATAAAATTCCCAAGTATTGTAATTTATATAGATTTATGATAAGTTAAATTTCGTGTTATCAGGTACGAGTTGTTTGGGATTTATGCAATTACTTCCATTTACATATATTTTGTACGCTTGTTTGTGACAGGTACTATTTCGTGTGGTCGGGTATTAATGGCTCGGGTTTATTTAATAAATATGATAAAATATAATAGTTAAGCGCTTTATATCGTAATTTGGTTGGATTGTAATATACCTGAGATTTCTAGGATGTCACACTTGGATGGGTTATTAGTTATTACAATTAATAAGCTTTGATTCTGTGAAACAAAATGTTCAGTTTCAATATATCATTAAGGTTCTCCAGTCCAGTTTAAGCATTTTTCACGAAAAATACACATCACTAATCAATCTCTAAGCTTGTTTTATTACATTTTCCGGATCTAAATAAAATGTGTTAGGATCCATATTTCAATAAAAGAACTTTTTAACACTTTAATAGCCCATATGAAGAAGAAATAACATTAAAAACACAACAATGAAAATTCTCACATAAAGATAAAAAGCCATCAAAAGTCAAAACTTCTCCCCGTAGTATGCTGCAGTGCCAACCATGAGTGCAACGGTTCCACCCTGAGCCACGACACGAGCCCTCATCAATGTCTGACCCAACTGCGAGTTCCCTTGCTTAAAGCTAATTAAACCCGCCGTCAGCACCCCAGCTGTGACCAACGCACCTACAAACCAAACCCGTAGTTTTAAGAATCTCATATACAAAACACTGCTCCATAACAACTTCATTGGCTCGCTAAACGTTGAATCAAGCGGGAGCTTAAACAGGCTCCATTCCAATGTTTTTTATTTCGAGTTTCATGAGACTTGTGAGCCTAACAAACCCTTTATTTGTATAATTTTTATTCGATTTGTTAAATACATAGTATTAGATATAAAATAAGCTGAAAATAACAGAATAATACACACTATGTTTTTATAGGGAATGAATAAAATAGAAACTCTCAATAATATAGAAAACCCCAAAAAAAAAAATTTGAAAATACATTATTAATTTTTTATAAATAGGATAGGTTTTATATGTATTTTCGTCAATTATTATTAAAAAAAGGGTTGAAGATTTTTATTTTAAATATTAAAAAATATACTGTTTTCTACATGTAACCGATGAGTTTTAGATGATTTTACATATGTAACGGCTGATTTTTTATATGTAACATGATATCTATATATGTTTTTTTACCAAAAGTCATAAAATTGAATATAGAATCTATAAATAAAAATAAAATAAAAAAAATGTTTTTACATATGTAAATATGGGTTTCCTTGGTTTAGACAAGTAAAGTGTGTTTTCATATTATCACATCCCTATATATATAATAAATAATATATAAGCCGAACAAAAACACGAGCTTTTCAAAAATCGAAAGTTAACAAGGTTATGCGAGCTTTGAGCTCGACTTGTTTACACCCCTATCGAGGGAACAAATTACAAAGCGGTTTAACTTTTCTACCTTACAAATGGCATCATAACAAATCTATCTCTATTATGGGACATAAGTTTCTAGCATACCATCTTACCAACATAATCCTATATGTCAATTTTCAAGGTTTGTCTTCCAACCACCTACATTCTCATGGATGATTCCATCTCAGTTACAACAAATTATTTTCTATATCAGATCATAAAACATGTTAAATGAGCGTTATGAGTCTTACATTATTATGCCACTATTCTTTTGTCACCAAACAACCCTCTAGTGTTACAATTCATTAACCTTTGATGACTAAAGTGATCACTTTGTAGAATCTTTAAGCATCAAGCTACTGTCACAATTCATTAACCATTAAAAATCATGTGATACCAATATAGATGAAATTGTTTGGTATATGATCACCATCAAGAACTTATATTAAACTGCATTAAAGGTCAGATGATGCAAGTCATGTAACTTTTAAGATGGAGTGAGTAAATACTACAAAGGTGATTCGTAATGAAACATGTAACCGAGTGTTTGATAGTGGAAAGCTAGTTTATGAAATCAATAAAACAAACACCACAAAGGCTCAAAATATGTCAAGTTAATAGCTTATAAGTTTTCTAAACTAACTTCTTAAACTTAAGCAAGTCAAGAGTATTCACACCAAAACTGACCTTAATCTAATAGGCTAAAATCAGATCCCCAAATCATCGCTAGATGAACAGTTACAGAATGCATATATTACTGTTTTTTGGTATAATAACCTTTAATCTGATTTAAGTCTGTGTTTTGGAAATGATATAATTTGTTTTAAACATCAATGTTATAAGGTTATATTACCAACTTATTTTGTTTTGACATCTTATTTTGATGTTGTTATTGTGGTTTTCCACTTTAAGTTTGATCTTTACTGAACGCACCCCTCATGTAAACCTTCCTAGTATCATATGTGCAAAATTCAGAGTTCCTCAAAATTTCAAGGGAGTAAAGAAGATGATCAGGATGCAAAAACAGATGCTCTAAACATTGGAATTTAACCTAATTATAAGAATCTTAAGTCTCACAGTAATGGCCAGTAACCACATATTCTAAATCTATAATACCAAATTCACTGCACAATCAACGATCCAGAAAACATCTGCCTAAATCCTCTGCAAATTCATACATTTTGAAACATTTACACGTTTTAAGCACATAAGTCAATCATTTCCAGACACCATAGGCAGCATATTCGAAGCATGAAACAAGGAAAAATCACCAAACACGAAACAGCTGAATCATGATTGCCATTGAAGTTTTGAGGTTGAAACGACGAAACAGTTACTTAATTTAGACGCACAGCAAATGAAACAGGATAAACACAAACACTTCAAGTCAAATTTAAATAAAAAAAATTAGGGTTTTGAGTAGAAATGATACCGATTGGAACAAAAGGATTTCTGGAGCGTTTTTTCTCAGGAAACAGGCTTTCAAGCTCGGGATTAGCTCCCATATTTCAACAATTTCGAGCTACTGAAACTCCGTCCGGTGAAGATATCTCACCTACAGAAATAATTTCAATAGTTCGAATCGAATTAGATCAAACGATCACTGGTGCTTTATGTTACTGGAACTTGTGGCCCTAAAGGCGGTTACGCTTCTGCTTTTGTTACGAACTTCTCATCTCGCTGTTTTTAATTTTCTCTTTGCAGTCGGTTGCCGTGAGTTGACTTGAGTGGGTGTTCGATTAATTGTTTGTGTACCAAATATTGTAAATTTAATTGTCCATGTTTTTAATTTTAAATATTTTAAAAGTGGGTTTTTTGTAAAACCACGTAATCTTAGAGTCATAAAAAAGGTCACATATACTTGTTTTCATGATAGTAGATTTTGCACCAAGGGATTTGGGTTGAAAATCGGTGGATTTATAAAGAGGATGAATGCAATAAAGGATTTAGAATTTCTGGGAATACCGTAACACCGTCTCATACCAAGAGTGAAAATAAATAGTAATCTGGAAAATCATGATGACTCTCTGTGGCCTGAGGACACAACTTTTGTGGGCAAGAATCGATAATGTTGCTAAACTACAAGGTAATAGGCTAAATCCTCCGACTTTAACAAATTACCATCGTAAACACATCTTCTTCGTATAATTGTTATAACTTTTGTACAATGAATCTTAACTGCGTTAAAACATTTAAACTAACAGCAAAATGTCTTTATTTAAGCAATCAACTTTATAAATATATTATTTTTTTAATGTTAAAATCTTGCAAACATATTTGGCAAAAGTCACATTCAAGACAACTGTCATTTGCTTGTATAAATACCCGAGCTGATATATTCACTAGTGGTTTTGGCATATTACCCACTTAAAACACTTCATAATTAAGATTTATATGATTATTAAATAGAATTTAAAATACACTAATGATATCATTCTCTTTTTCCTCAATTGAACATCCGTAGGTAAAAGAATATCAAAAATATAAAACCAATTATATATATATAATATTATGACTTTTAGATATAAAAGGTTTTGAAATTCTCGATTAAAATGAAGAATGTAAAAAACAGGTCACGGTTTTCATTAAATTTGTAAACCATTTAACCAATAACTACAAAAATTTCAAAACATTAACCTGTCAACGACCCCCTTGCTCATAAAAAGAAATCCAAAACTGTTGGTAAGGACATCCTATAGTGATAATTAACCGTTTACAAACAAATCTCGTTAAAAAAAAAACACCTGATAACAAATGCAGGATTAGTGAAATCAAAACAACAAAGATGTGTTTCTTGTATGGGTCCCACATGAAGCAGACGGGTATGTGTCCAACTGACTATATCAAAATATCATAACGCAGCGGTTCAGTTTTCACGACTTGAGATCATCAGACATCGCTGACGGTATGCAATGCGTTAATAAAATATTGCGAGTCGCTTTCTTCGCTGTTTTAGTGCGTAACACCACAATCTGCACACACCATATAATAGTCAGCTACATTTTTTGTATTTCTAGATAACCAATCAAAACATTAAACACCATTGTAAAAACTAGATATCAATTTAATTAAACCATTTGACATAAATAATAAAAAATTGCACACCTAATGTAAATAGAAAGGGGGGAAAGAGAACCTGTTCATATTCAAGGTCAAACTTCAGAAATTCTTCGTTACAACTTTCCACCATATCTGCCAAACTTTTTAAATTCTTTACTGGCTTATTGTTAAAAGCAATAACCTACACAAATCACAAGATGAAAAATATTAATATTTATATTTATATTTTGGGTCTTTTCTGTTTCAAACACCAAATTATTCAAGCTGATTTTCACTTTAACCTGTGTATTCACTATTTCTTCATAACCTATGTTGATGTCTGCCACAAGCACCTGAAAATAAATAAAATAAATAAATAAATAAGTAAACCTCATTGTTTTCACTTTTTAGCAATAAATGTAACATGTTCTACCTGAGAAACCACAACAACTTGCTCATCAACAGATTCTGCCATCACATGTAGATGTTTGTCCAATAGTTTTACTGGAGCATCAAAATCATAATCTTTACCATACTGAAAAAAATTAGAATTTCAAATTAATATAAAAAAAACATAACCATAATAAATGAAGAGAAAAATAAATAAATTTTTAATGTACCTCAGAACGTAAATACGGCACAGACACGGCTGCAAAAACAAATCCAGCAATAATGTAATAAGACGGTGGCTTGCCACCAATATGTGCTGGTATTAACCGCTTGTGAGTTGCAAGTTTAATGTTGAACTCGTGTATTTTTGAATTTCTGAGTATTTTAACGAGAGCTTTATCACCGGTATACTTTTGAGAAACAAGATAACTGAAACCGATACGCTCTCCGTGTCTGAACGGAACTGTAAACAAGCACATGTAACATTAGACCAAATATTGAAATAATATATAAAAAAATAAATAGGTTAAAAAATAAAAACCCGTATATTTCATGGCTTGTTACAAAATTTAAATATTGAAGAAGTGACACACGAAAAACAGAAAGTTGAATAGAGGAAATATAAATATTATAATTGGTGGCACAATCAGTTACTTATTTATTAGGTAAAAATTAATCAGTCAAGAAATAATCAATAAAAATAAAAATAAAAATGCACACCTGTTCCATCATTAGCGACATTAATCCCATCAAAACTGAGAATTATATCAGAAGGATTTAAGACATTAGATTCAGGAGCAGTAGGTTCAATTCTTTTAATCCGTACGCCTTTATGCTCGTTACCCATTCCCATTGACATGCGAAGATCTGGATTCTCCATTTTTTGCCACTCAACTCCAAGAATTGGAAACCCTAAAAATTGGATTAAAAAAGCATAAAATTATGAAAAGAAATCAAGATTTACCTAGTTACTTAACAAGTAACAACCACCTGTATATTCTCCATTTTTCTCATAGTCGCGAATAAAATGATTGATAACTGGTGTTGGTATGACATAACCTATATTCTCTGCATCTTCATGTTTAAGAGACTGAAACGCGATACCAACACACTCTCCTTTATCGTTAAAGGCAGGCCCACCGGAATTCCCAGAGTTTATTGCAGCATCAATCTGCAAAACATGAACATAAACATACATGGCAATCAGAAGTCAATTAAAACAATCTGTTTTTTAGAAAAAATGGGGAATTATTTATGCCTGCAAACCAAGAAGCTCGGTTGAACCATGAACATATGATAATATTTCGATGCGTGACACAACGCCACTTGTCACGGAGATAGTGTCTCCACCAATTGGATAACCAACAACAGTAACAGCATCTTGTAATGCAGGAAGATGTCCAAAATCTAATGGTGAAACTCCTTCCCAAAATTCATCATCGGTTACAGTCAACATTGCTGCAATGTGATGTTGTCATGAAAAAAATTTAGTTTATAATTTTGTTTATGCGAAAATAATTAGCATAAGGGTATACTTTCTTTCTAATACATTGACAGTTTCAAATATGTGATTTTTGCCAATTTCCAAGAAAGACTTCTTTTTGTCTTTTTGCATGTTACAAGGTCTACCAACTAATTATTTAAAAAACTGAAAGACTCACTTAACTATCATCACATATAAAGAAACTTTGTTTAGATGTGTGCTAAACAATATTAGTTAAACTTGAATGCAAATCAGTTTTCTTGAAATCAGACCTAAACACTCCATCTTAAAGCTCAGTTTTTTAATAACTTCTACTTTGATGATGATATAACCAGAAGAACAATCAACTGATTGTACCCTAACAATTTCACTAGAAATACTTAATAATCTGTTTAATCAAACATACAAGCACCCTGTTTTATTGTCAAAAGCTACAGCCCTAAAAACCTTCTATATCTCATGTTCTCATCTCACATTCATTCTTGAAGATGTCAACTTCCAATGCAAAGATTATTATAATAAGACAAGATTAATCAGAATCAATCAAATTTTATAAACAATAATCAAATACATTTGTACTAACCAATGTCACATTCAGTTCCAATTGCAAGGACGGTTGCAAGATATTTGGTATCAGAGCCTCGTTTCTTCACTTTCACCTGCGTATGATGCTCAACCGAATGTGCATTCGTCAATACCCTTCTACCGCCAATAATAAACCCGCTGCTACTTGAACTATACTGCCTCTTCCTCTGCCACGGTAACGAGAAATTCGGTTCCGTATGAACGCAAAACACCTTCACAACAGCGTCCATCGACGGAACAACCTTCCCGACGCTCTCCCAGCGCGGCGGAACCTCCGGAACAAACGCCGTGACGTCATAATCTCCGGTGTGCTCGTGCCGAGAAGATCGTCGTTCAGGAGAAGTAACGATTAAAGCATCGTCTTCTTTTGATTTCCCGGTATTCCGACGTCGTTTTGAGCCACGGCGGTCGGTTGTGGTGGTATCTGCGGCGTTTAACGAGGCGACTACGGTGTCAGCAGCGGGGGCGGTAGACGTGGTGGCGGTGGTTGAGTTAGGGTTTGGTTCTGTTTCGGTCGTGTTTTTAGCTTTCCGGCCACGTTTTCTCGCCGGTTTTTCCATGTTTAGGGTTGAATTTTGTGGATGTCAATAGTGACGTTAATGCACGCCGTTGGCTGTAACGGTGGAGGTGGCGTGAGGAATAAATTTCGACAATTTTCCGGCGAGAAAGAGACAAAGATGTGTCGAAATGGGCTGGTTTTATACCTAAGTTAGTAACTGGATCAATGGAACTAGATTCTTAGAAGCCCAACTTCTTGCTGTTAAAAAATATAAAAAACCCAATGACTTTTACATATTCAAACTCATTTAACTAAAAGGTTACAAAGATCGGTTCACCTTGACACGAGGTAGAAACTAAGCCAACGTGAAGCGGCTCGTTTGGTTACGCGTCTTGCGACAGTGACATTAACGTATTTTAGTACATAAAAGAAACGTATGAAGTTGTGGTGGCTTGGTTATGTATGATAAAACATATAGAGATAAGAGTATCATGCTTGAAAAATTTAACTTTTACAATGAAACCAATAAAATTTTACTGTTGATATAAGAAAAAGATGCATATAATGAAGCGTTTTTATGAAACATTAAATGAAATCTTTTGATATAAATTGAACTTTAAAGAATATTGTGCTAGTGATCAAAGATGAGGTACCAAAATGTTTTTGTAAAAAACATAAGACGGTGAAATTTTATCTAGATTCATACCTGAGTGTGCCATTCATTATCACATTAAGTGATAAAATATGAGGGAACATAATATTTATGTAATAAACATATGAAAAGGTGAAATGGTATCCAGATTAGAACTTGAGTGTAAAAATATTGTGCAGTGATCAAAGATAAGGTACCAAAATGTTTTTGTAAGAAACTGTGCAAGTGATCAAAGATAAAGTACCAGAATGTTTTTGTAAAAAACATAAAAAGGTGAAATTCTATAAAAATTCAAATGTGAGTGTGTCATTCATCATCACATTAAGTAATCAAATACGAGGGACCAATTTTTTTTTTTGTAATTAACATATGAAAAAGATGAAATGGTATCCAGATAGGAACTTAAGTGTACCATTCATCATTAAATCACCTAATCACTAAGCAAAACACTATTAGTTTTCAACTATTTTAGGAAATAATACTATATATATGAAAAGCAAAGTCCGATGACACTTTCTACCCGAGATCGCTTTTAAAGATATATTAAATGTGTTTAAGATGTTCCTTATAAAAATTTATGTTGATGTGTTTAATCTACTGTAATAAAGCAATAACAATTTGAGCCATTGTTACCTCCTGAGACCTCTATAACACGTGTCATCTTCTTAGGTTCAAGTACATGTGTCAGCCTCTAATACAATACATAATTTCAGAAGTAATTGCTTTAGGATATATTTAATGATATCCTAATTTGGTTCACAATCATCATTAGGAGCGAAATCCAGTGAAATCAACTTTAAATCAATTGTGATTATGCTACCAGGTTTGCTCTCGGTTACAAAAGATTATAATTGATTAGCATTAGTTATACTTTTTATAATTAAGATCTAATTGATCTTATTGATTCTTACTATTTGTAGTAGGTCATTGGAAAAAAAAAACGAGCTGGATGGGTATACCTGAAGCTGTAACATATGGAACGGGTATACCCAAAACCCGATGAGATTGGGTCTGTTATGAGATTAATTAATATTTTTTTGGCATGTATGGGAGGGGTATGGATTTGGTCATATACCCGTATACTGCCTCGATTACCCGATTATAAATATCCGTTTATCCACCTCGCTTATCCGATTATACACCTAATATAAATTACTTTTTATATAACTATAACAAATATGTTTTTTCTTTGTGCCAACATTTTATAAAACTCGAACGTAAATGTAGTAGTGTTTATTTTGTTAAGCTTAAAACATATTTTGTTGAAACAAGTATATTTTTTTAATAGTTACCAATAAATAACCGACGATTTTTGAGCCCCATATACCCAAACCTATCCAAACCTATCCCAAACCTGATCCATTCTCATCCCAAACACCGAGTTAGGGGAGAGAACCAGTTTTATAAAAACTAATATTACAAATGAAATACCATAAATTACGTACCCAAGTTTTCTGATTACGTTGAGTAGTATTATTATTGGCAATACTGTTATTATTAGCCGCCAAAACATTTTAAATTATGTATGAAAAACACGTCATCTTTTTTGCTGTCGTGGGGTTCGTTAGCTAAAATATATATAGTTATAGAATTGACCCAGAATAAATTATTCATTATAGCTCTTAAATTAGTCGAATAGTATTAACGGTATTATACTATTATCTTGATGTCTTGACGTACATATAGTGTTTTCAAATCACTAATCAAAGAATCTTATTTATAGTGTCGTTTGGTCTAGACTTTTCCATTCATACAAACACTGTATAACACAAAATAAGATATATTTTTTTATTAGTTTCTTTAATTCAATATCATATCATAATTATCGTAAATAATGAAATCTAGTGCTCCATGTCTCTTTCTTGATTTTACAACAATATTTAAATTAGTATAGCAATCTTTGACAGAGAAGAGAAGAAAATTGAAATGTGTAGAGGAAATTATACAGATAACAAAACGTACGTCTGGGTAATATTGAGGGTCGTGATATATTTTAGATCAAACAATTTCGTAAATTAAACATAGTTTTGATAGGATAAAACTCAATATAGATTCAAGAACAAGTATGATTTTAAGAGCGATTTTCTAAACTAGTCAACTAGATGAATATTGTTACGAGTGAGACACATACCTTTCATGATCCAGTCTATGATTTAAATAGAACTCATTTTTGGCACAAGTAATCATTGGACATCTGTTAACATTAATTGCCACATACACAATTTGGTGAACGTCTATTCATCTGGTATCAATGTTTGTTTATGTACTCCCGCAAATTAATTTGAACATGTTAGCAAACTCACATTTGTCGGTTATAAAAAAATAAAGATATGTGAATGCTAATTTTTTTTTTTTTTCATATTTGATATTATACATATAATATTAAATTAAATATGAAAAAAAAATTGTTGCGAAGCACACATAGTCTTCTGGGACAATTAATAAATTTTTTGGAAAGTCAAGCTGGATTGGTTAATTAATCATATATACCCTTCCTAACCAATCTAATAACATATATCCCTAACTCTAAATCACAATTACATATATCCCCAGTTATCATAAAATACCCAAATTACCCATCCCAAATTCACTAAATTACCATATTAGAAAAACATTATCTGTCGACAAATATCATCGACGACTACTTAGGCCTAATCGCCGACCACTGCTCCGGCCTCTACTCAGCCCATCGTCGACTACGGTCGCTGCTCCGAATGCTCCATCACCGATGCTCCGCCTACTCATCCTGCTCCGCTGCTCCATCGTCGACTGCTCATCCAAACCAGGTTGATAAAGCAGTTAGGGCAGAAGAATGGGGGTTAGTTAATGATGCTATCTTACATTACCAAAACGCTCAACGATTATTTGGAGAAGCCATGGTTACACCTTTACCTTCGCAGTAGCGGATCCAGGAATTTTTTTCATGGGGGACGGAAAATTTTTAGGGTCGTTTGGTTATCATTATATAATAATTTTTCTCTACTGTTTCGGGCCGGTTTTGGTCGAATCGGGTCGGGTCATGTTAAAAAATAATCAAATTGACAAAATTTCATCTTAAAAACAATAATAGGCTAGTGGTGGGTTTGGTTAAATATATTAAAATTAATAATTAACTTATTTAATAGATGATAATTGTGAGTTTGGTTAGTTTATAAAAATTAATAATGGACTTAAACTTATTTTAATCAGTTTATATTATTAGTTGAGCCTATTTTCAACTTGGGTTTTAATGTTTTATAACTAAAACTAGGTTAAAACCCGTGTGTTACACGGATGGGTTATAAAAAAACGGCTATAAATGTTTCGACTAAAATTATTATTTAAATGGAAGTTACATATTGTGTGAAATAAAAGACTCATAATCTACAACGGTGAGTTACAAGCAAACATATGAAAAATTTACAAATCTCAAAATATTTCCTTGCATAAGACGCTTGAGGTTTTAGTTCTAGTGTATCAATGTTTGCACAAAGAACATAACATCAATCACATTGACTTAAGTGAAAAAATATATATATGTAGTATCATAAACTAATGAAGCTATCAATCACATTGACTTAAGTGGAAAAAAATATATAGTATCATAAACTAATGAAGCTATCAATCACATTGACTTAAGTGAAATAACTCATTAACACCAATTTGAGAATGATGCAACCAATTTATCAAAGAAATCGATTTTACTCTAACAACTTGGACAAAAAAATGTGAAGATTTAGTACGTAAAAACAAAATAACTACAAATTCAATATGTAGGGTGCTTAACATACTCCAAGAAAAACATTTACACTCACGTAACTCTTCGAACTATCCAGATCATAATATAAGTTTTTACGGGTGGATTTTGTTAAAATAACGGCTAATGTACGTATTTTCAACACCAAATAAATTGATTTAATATCTTAAAGTTTGGATGAGCCATTTTGCCACCTCTAAAGTATGAGGGTGCTAAACAAAAGAGTGCAATGGAACCATTCTATTCTTTATATAAAATATAACAGATTAAATATTTATAATTCTTTGTGTAATTATAAAAATATATTAAAAAAACATACATTTGATGGGTGGGGCACCGTGAGATAGAAGAAGCTGTGCAGTTCTATTTAAAACGATTTTTAACATATATATGCAATGGAGTTTCTACATACAAAGAAAACAATAGTTAACGTTGTTGGCATGTGTCGTTTTTGTGGATCTCATTAATTTTAAGAGTAAATTGTCAAGATTATCCCTATGGTTTCCGTGTATTTCACTTCTGACCTCTAGGTTTCATAATTAGCTATATGATCCCAAAGTTTTTACCCTTCATAACACATATGGCCCCCAGGCCAAATGCCACTTCGTATTTAACGGAATGGGCTATCATATGCAAACCATGTGAGGGTAAATCCGTAATTATGCAACTACATTTTCAGAATAGTGACATTAGTTGCAAAAACAACAAAAGCAATATAGTTTTATACAATTGCAGATTATCATAACCCATTATAAAACAATATGTAAATAAACAAAAAATCTTATGAAACAAAGCAACTTAAAAGTGACCAAACAAATCTTTTGCATCCATTAACCCATTATGAGGCCCATTTAACTCATCATAATACAGCTCCAATAACGAACCTCAAAGTCTGGCTAACAAATGTAAGAAAATTAACCCGTGCATACATAAAAAGTAACCATCTGCATTTGTTAAAAAAAATATATATGCTGGGTTGTAAATGGGTAAATAAAAATTAGAAAACACCCCTGTCATCACAAAAATGCAAATGAGACAGATATACCAAAATTAATAAATAAATAAAAATAAAAATAAAAATAAAAACTTGCATGATGGGCCAGCGAGGATATGAGAACAACGGCTTAAGTCATTAGGTGTGGGCGGTGTGGAAAGTGCATCATCGTAAGGATATGGAATAGGCCTGTCTAGTTGAGCAATCCTAGAAGTCAACTTGGGTACATGACCAGGTTAAGAATTGCGTCCTTGACCAATCAATTAATTCAAAGAAATTACAGATCAATTTGGTTTCATATATATTTTTAATTTTCAAAAAATAAATGTTGTATATCAATTCAGATACAGAAACTAAATTAGTATGGTTGACTTTCAGCCTAATTGATATGTTTAAGTAAATCACTTAATTTTTTACCATATGAGCGTAAAATAGGTTGTTTGTTCAGAAACAGGTAGAAATTACAATTATAGAAAAAACAATTACCATCATGATTCCTGTAGTCTTTGAATTAAACCAAGTGATTTGGCAGAACTTTGTACAACAAACCCTTCCATAGTAGCTGAAGCACCCATATCAGTGATGGATTTAAGTGATTCCAAGAGACAATAAAGCAGATGCATCAGTGCTAGGTGATGAGTCAATAGCTTGAACCCAAAGAAAAGTTTGAATTAATAGCTTCATACAGTCATATTCCTGACTAATTCTATGTTATAGATAAATAGAAAAAGACAATTTGTAGGTTCACAAACCTGATTAGTATTTTTATCTAGGAGATAAACTGTGACTATGTGAACAGAAATTGAGGAATAAAGACCAGATATTAACTTGTACAACACTTTCTTCTCTTGACAACTCTCTCCATATGAATCTGGAAAATAAGTTGAATTTAATGAGTTTTTGTTATTATTTAATAAACTTTTCAAGAAATAAACATACAGATATACTTCAACTTCAAACAGATGAGTCCAATATATGTTTTATTGTTTGTTGTACATTGATACAGCATACATGCAATCACAAATTATTATGCATTACACCTTGATGTATGTTCACTTACATCATATGAAAGAAAATGTGCTCTGAATTGAGTACGTTTGTTATTTCAGAAAGCATCAAAATGACTTAAAGGACCATAATTAACCTCCAATAATATCATTTTTGCACCACTTAATTAAACCCAAAAGTTGTAACATTATATTATTATCCACATGAAAACCACATACTTACATATTGGACAATTTTCTAAATATATAGCATCTCATATTTTTCTGGCTGATGGCCCTGTATAACACGTGTAACGTTAAGGATTTAACTGCAAATTCACATATGTCATATCACCTTCAGATCACAAAACTTCAATCACTATAAAAGAAAGTCTTCGATAATAATAAAGTCAGAAATTATAATTATATAAAATCAGGATTATGAAAAATTGACCATTATCAGTTTCATCATCATTTGTCCATGGATTATCTACAACTGCCCAACCTCAAAACGCCTTATCATCTAGAGTGCGATCAGCAAACATATGAAGCAACATTCATCAACTTTTTCAAGCAAAATAAACCCGAAATTAATCTACAATAAGAATCATTACAATAACAAACATAACCACAATCTCGTTATATTGATTCTTGACAACGGATCAAAGCAAACATTATAAAACAACTGATTAATGAAATTATATTTATAGCATTTCATCAAACACTGGTGGAAACTTTCAGCACCTACAATAAAAAACTTAATATAAAAATTAGAAAAGAACATATAATCTTGATTCTGAAATTATTCTAATACATATAATTGAACACATTAGAAAGAAGAAATCAAACTTCAGAATTCGCTTACTGAATTTGGTCTTGTGATGGAGGTTGAATGTGATGAACAATGCCAATAAGCAATCGGTAATATAAAAAAAACTGACTGTGAAATCGAATAAACAATCGATATTAAATAGATTTCTTTCGAAATTGTTCTTTTAAGAGTTCATTCCATCAGAAAAGATGAAACATAAAAATCAAAAAATTTACCATTCATCGTGAAACGGGATGTAGATTTACAGAACCAACAACATGAATAAAGTGGTTGATTTGATGATTGATCCAATGCTCGATTTGATGATTGATCTATGATGGCGGAATGGAGAAACAGGTTGCGATAGACGATTAGGGTTTTTTATGAAGGAAGGTGCTATTTGAACACCCCAATCCATATTCCCACACCCCTGGCCCACCTATACGCCTCGTATAGGTCTGTACGGGGC
>WOUH02000045.1:8162987-8174043 GCA_009936405.2 Stevia rebaudiana
GTTTCCTTATGTTTAACACCAAAATAGTTATGTTTAGAGATTAAGAGTTTAACAAAGGATTTCCTTACGTAAAATAAATAGGAAGAATGCGAGAATCTTCGAGAATCAAAAGATCTTCCACTTGAACTCAAGAATAAGACCCCATGGTGGTTGTGTTGTGATCAAAGATGATTGTATGAATAATAACACTTGTGGATCTGAGGATAAATGAAAAGAGATGTTGTATGATTGGTAAATCTTGGAAGAAAGAAAAGTGGTGGGATTAAAATAAGAAGAAAAGGTGGTAAGTAAAAGTCTCTGCCGTATAGAAAGGAGATATTGGATTGGAGTGAATGATGAATTGATATTGGTTCCATACTTATAGGAGGTTCGGGTCAAGATAAGGGTATGGTTCATCTATTTATTTATTAGATTTCGTACGTACTCTCCATATTTCCTCTTATCCAAACTTTGACTTTATTGAACTATTTATCTGTTCAAAGGGATTATGTTCGAATGAAATAAAGTGCTGGATTGCTATTCGAATGGGTGGACTATTATTTAAATATGGATGGCTATTCGAATGAGTTGGTTTGTTAAATGAATTGTTTATTCAATTATGGTGGTCTTCGAATGAGGTTGATAGTGTTCGAATGGTTTAAAGGATTGAAAAGGTTGTATGTTGTTCGAACAAGGCTCCTTGTTCGAATGAAAGAATGGTTCTAATGGAAGGTTCTTGTCCTAATTAGATGGTTATTTAATTGATATAGGTGTTGTTCGAATAGTGGGGTCTTCGAAAAGTGGGGATAGTGTTCGAATGGGAAAAGGTGGCTTAAATTGGAATTATGGTGTTCGAATGAGCATTCTTCCATATACTTGTTATTTTAATGGACAATGGTCCCATGCATACACACTTGTGTACTTGCTGTTCGAACAGAGGAGGTTGGTTGGATTCGAATAAGGGATTTGATTGGTTGATTTATTGGTCATTCGAAGAGGACTATCAAATGAGATTTGTTTGTTGTTTGTTCATTCGAACAAGGGAAAGAAAATAGGTGTTCGAATAGGTGATTATTTTAAGTGGTGATGGTGCTTGTTCATTCGAAGAGTGGTGGTTTGTTAGAAGAGGGATTTGTTCATTCGAACAGGAGGGTCTTCGAATGGGTATTATATTGTTCAAATGGAATGATTTGTTTATTTAGTGGATGGCTCTTCGAATGAAGGTTACTATCTCTTGTTCGAACGAAGTAGTGTTGTTCGAGCGGTTTAATTGTTTGAAAGATATATTTGCTTGTTCGAATGGTTTAATAATTAACGTAGTTCCAAAAATAATAATCGCATGCATGCATGGTTTAAGATATTAGATAGTTCACGTATAATATGTACGAATATATATTTAACGACGAAAAGAATTACCGGAACTTGCGTGTTGTCACATGTAGGATATTTTTTGTAGGAGCAACCCATGGAACTATAAAGGTGAGTCATGCTCCTTCCACGTATCGTTTGTTTGTGTCATAACCCATTGTTTTGCAAATGTATTGAAGACTTGGAGTTTGAATATTTATGAAATATGCTTACATTTCATGGGATTTTAGTGAGTAATTTTTTAAGAAATAGATTATTTTGCTTGAACTATGGATATGTATTTGAAATACTTTTATCCAATTAATAGCCGGTGAAAATTGGAGGTTTTTTCGGGGGCAGAAATGAACATTCAGACCAAGAAATTTCCTAAAATGGACATAAATTTTTAGCCTTTTATCTCCAACCAACACCTAATCAGAAGGTAATACATACCTCTTTAAGGAATAAGCCCTCGCGTCCTAGCCAATATCTTTTATGAGATAAATTAAAAGACATTCAGGTTGGTTCCACCTCAACACCAGTTAAAGCTTGACACGGGAATATTTCAGCGGCTAACTAACCCGTGTTTAGCTTGTATGATTTTTGGTCCCGTATCGGGGGACATATTGCCAACTGGCATTGTTACCGACATAAGCCCCGTGTCATAGCCGGTAGCTTTGGCCGGCTGAAAACAATTCTGACAATGAAAAATTGTCACGTCTTCAAGTGTTCTTGACTACGTAACCCCATGGGAGTCGACAAAAGGGAGCCGGCACGGGTACACGTTGGAACCCCAAAGGAATCCCAAAGATCTAATCTCGCTCAACGTATCCTCCGCTTTGATGTGGCTACCCGTGAACCTAGAATTGTTCCTCGCCCTCCAAATGCACCAACAAGAGATGATGATAATGCCCTGAATAACTACTTTCTCTGCATCCCTTTTACCACAATAATTGTGTAATAAAAGAAGATCCCTGACCGAAAACGCAAAAATATCAGGGATACAACACCAGGAACTGATTTTTTGCCAGATCACCGTCGTGAAGCCTCATGCGGTTAAGAGGTGACACGCCGACTCATTGGACTCTTTAGAGAAGGTACATAAGCCATTGTCTATAAAAATACCCCTTCTATCAAGAGCCGCCTGGATCTATGATATGTCTTGAAACTTTCGTTAGTGATTGCCCGCAAATGATGGTTCGGTTTGCGCGTTGGTTGGTTAGCTTGCGGCGCGTCATTTGACTAAACTGGGATTTGCTTTGTTCCGCGCGTCAAACATAAAAACCACGCTTTAAAAAGCTGCCGCCTGCCGATGATTTAAATGTTTACAGTAGTGTAATATTTATTATTTAATTCAACATGTAGTTTTCATTAAGATTATTAGATTATATACTAATAATAATTTATAATTATACCAGAACCATCTTTCATAGGTAACATGTGATGGCTCTAACGAACTGAACCCAAATAAATTCTTTTTTTTTCTCTCTTTAGTTAAGTATTCAATTTATTCATAACATAGTTCACGTACACAAATCGGACAAAAACGTACATGTTTGTTCATTACACTATTGACTTTGCTGAGGAAGTAAACAAACATGACCATGTAAAAAAATTACAAGTATTAGAAGCATTAGACATAGTCACATTAAGTAAAAAGAAAATTAATAGGATATGAGTTTCAAATGACCAGGTTAGTAGTTTAAATGTTGATGCAAAAACTATAATACACATTTGATTTGATGAATGAACATAAACAAACAAGTGTAAATTAACATTAACAAAATGTTACCGAACGTTCAGGGCACAAATGAATTAACACGACATATGTTCATGTTCGTTTATTTAACTAAAAGAATATTCGTGTTCGTTTATTTAGTAAACAAATGTACATAAACGAACTTCATCTCAAGTGGTTCACAAACTGTTTGTTGAACGCTCCGTTCATTTGCAGCCTTAATTGTGATTATTAAGGTATTTTCTGTTGCACATTAGGTTTAAAGCAAGTCTTGTGATATACAAAATGGTGATATATTTTGAAAAAAAATATATATAAAATAAAATCATTTAATTATAATTATAATAAAAAGCACGCATCTTTCAAACTATTATTATCGTGTTTCTAATTCGAGTATAGCCAACGTTTTAAATAAGTAGGAAAAATATTAAGTTTTTAGGTTGGACAATATGGATTTAAAAAAGACCCAGTGACAAAATGTGCTGATAAAGTTGTTATTGCAACTTGAAATCTTAATAATTATTTTGAACAATAATGCTAGAAAAAGTGTTCGACAAAAGCACCTTCAAAGAAGAAAGGAAATAAAGAAACCAATTAACAATAAGTTTTTGGTTGAACAAAATCGATCTGAAAAAGACTCGCACTTTGTTAATGGTAAATACGATTATAGAGTGGTTACTAGACCTCAAACAATAATAAACCATTTTTTTATGCTTCTCAATAGTGTCAAGTATTTGAATTGGTAAAGAAATGAAATTTAAACTGTTCAATTTTATTTTTATTATTTTTTTGCTTCATTATAGAATTCAAACCAGAAATAAAACTCCGTTTTCGAGTCGAGTACTTATTTGTGTTTCTGCATCAAACCGAAAACCATCCTCGGATTATGTATAAATTTCATTTTATATGATAAGTTAAATAAGAAATTGATACTCATTGTTAGATGGACAAGCCATAGCGTGGTATATATATAAGGTGCCTCCTTGGATATTATTTCCTTTAAGATCGACGCAAGTAGGGACCTTATATATTCATACTCTGACTTGTATATGCATGTGCGTGGGCAATGGGCCCAATGAACGCGAACTTTGTACTTTATACTTTTGAAGTTGCCTCAAAGTTTTGAAGGTACGACTCGATTGGTAGTGATCTAGTGATCTGGCCACGACTTTTCCAGTGAGTTATGGCTCAGTTTTGACTAATTGTGGTGGGCTCGGTTAGTCAAATGTTTGTCGTGATGGTGGTGTGAGTTGTGATTGCTTGGTTTTGTGTTGCGACTCATTTGTGACTAAGCTTGCGGGTTGCCATTGCTGTCAAGAACTTTGTTGCTATTGTTTATGCCACTTATCAACATTTGCAACTATTGATGTACAACTCACACTCCTCGTAAGTTGCAGCTGCTGAAGCATTTTCAACTGCTCAGTTTCCACTATTGATTCTCCAGTTATTACTTTAAGTTTCTCCCATATATTGTTGAGAAAGAATAATGTAAACAAACCAATTTCAATCCAATGAATTTAACTAGTCTTATCGTATATTTTAAGTAATATATTGGTATTAAAATCATTTAAGACAATGTAATTAATACTATTTATATGGCAATAAAAAGATGAAGGTTTCTTTTTCAATTTGATATAAATTTAAAGGTAAGAAGACATAACAAGCTTGAGAGCATGGACTTTTTAAGGGATATTTGCATGCTCTTAAGCACATTTAACTCATGTCATCTTCGTCTTTAAAGTCTCTGGCCATCGGACTCCAACGTTTCTTCTCTAACCTGACTAACCTGACCAATCCAACCTCTACTAACCCGAACCTTAATAGAGTCAGGCTACGAGCAAGTTTTTTTTAAACCCGACTAACCTTACACAAATAACCCGAATAACCTGAAATCTTATGGGATTGACCCGATTAATAACCCTAATTTCAACTGAGTGGTCATCTCTATCTTTACAAGAGAGTGCTTCTATGTCATTGTAAACAAGTTCATGATAAGGACGTATATTATGTTAACAAGACCGTATCCAACACAATATCTCAATAAAAAGTTTACGTCTTTTTTTGTTAAAAGTGAATGATCATGTTAATGACACCAGTCTGAATCCTTCTTTTTGTTAAATATGTATTTTTATTTTGTTTGTATTGTAATGTTTCTTGTACCATCAACTTTAAAAAATAAAGCAAAAGAATGTTAATTTGTGTTAGTTAAAAGAGTATTGATTCTTAACATTGCAACATAAACATTGACATGTTCATTTTTGTTCTTCTTTTTACCATAGTTAATACCTTTACTGCTGTTTTTAAAAATTTTCAAAATTTTGTGACTTTTATCTTATTTTTAAATAAAGAAATTAAAAAAAAAATTACCATAATTTAATTTTGATAACACAACACCTGTTATTTCAATTTACGTAATAATGGCCATCAATTTACATATAATGCCACATGATTTAGACCAAGATAGAGTTGACCAAAACTTCATGGCATCTTCCTCACTCGTCCCTTAAAGAAATTAATTATCAATTAAACAAACCCTTCTTCATTTAAACCTGCACCGGCCATAAATCCACCTCCCTCAAGCTTCCATTTTGCACACAAAAATCACACCGATTTCCCTCTCTCTCTATATATCTCTCTTTCTCTCTCTAAAAATATAGACTTTGACTAGTCAACTTCTCCATTCTTCCATCTTTGTACAGTTTTAAGCTCTCAAGATCCAGATTTCACCTTAAACCCCTTCAAGACTCCAAATTGTTTCATGGGTCTTCAATCTTTACTTAAAATAAGATAAATTTCATCATTTTCTTTGAACTTTGATCTATTTTCTGCAAAATCCCATCTGGGTTTTGTGGATTTATCTTCAAGAAAATGGCACCAAGCTCTGTGGTGGTCACAATGGACAAATCAAGCAGCATCTCTTTAGTAGAAGTTGATGATTCAGAAACATCTGTGTTTCTTGAAAAGCAAAAAACAGCAAGCACAAAGCAGTTTTCATGGCTGCTTTTACTCAAAGCTCAAAGATTCCTCTCTTTCTTTCCATGGTTTACAATGGGGTTTTCGAAAACCTTTGTTTCTGTTAAAAAAAGAATTGCTTTATCAGATTCAATCAAAGATGAAGTCAAGTATAAAGAGAAAATTATGTACAGATTCATAAGAGCATTTCTTGCTATTTCTATTGTTGCTTTGGTTGCTGAAATATTTGCTTATTTTCAAAATTGGGATTTGAATTATATCCCAAATGAAGCTATTGGACTTATGCAATTGTCTTACATGGGTTGGATGCATTTCAGAGCTGAATATATTGCTCCATCTATCAGTATGTTGTCACAATTTTGTGTTTTACTGTTCTTGATTCAGTCTCTTGATAGATTCATACTCGGAATTGGGTTTTTTTGGATCAAATTCAAGAAAATCAAGCCAATGATTGACATTGATGATCAATCTTATGATATTGAAGATCCTGAAACTTTCCCCATGGTTCTTGTTCAGATACCCATGTGCAATGAAAGAGAGGTACCAAATCTCTTAACCGATAACACAAAAAAGATGTAATCTTTTACATCTTTTATCAGTTTTTGCTAATTTTATCAATCTTTTTGCTGATTATCTTTGTGGGTTTTGTGCGATGAAGGTGTATCAACAATCAATTGCGGCTGCTTGCGAATTGGATTGGCCAAAAGATAGAATCTTGATTCAAGTTTTGGATGATTCAAGTGATGAACTTTTGCAGATTTTGATAAGAAATGAAGTGAATTTGTGGATTGAAAAAGGGGTGAATATAATCTACCGACACAGATTTGTTAGAACAGGATATAAAGCAGGCAATCTTCATTCAGCCATGTGTTGTGATTATGTAAAAAACTATGAATTTGTTGCCATTTTGGATGCAGATTTTCAACCTAATCCTGATTTCCTTAAACTGACAGTTCCTCACTTTAAGGTAACAATTTTGTACACTATCTCTCACCAATAATTGATCACGGGTTTTATGCAAACACTCTATATTTAGCAACTTTCTCACCTTTTATGTTTTGTTTTTTTATTTGTTGGTGATTAACCAAACTCATTTAAAGTTTAATTCCTTTCATGATAGTATTCCAGTATGGTACATTGATTCACATGATATGACACAAAATAAAACAAGTGTGAGTTAAACAAGTTTTGTGTTATAAACACGTCTACACATTATGAAGCAATAAAATCATGTCTAAATAGATCTTAACCCTCCTGACTTGTTTATGACATGATTAAAGCTTTTGATAAGTAGATAAATTATATGGGTTTTTATTTTGATATGTTGCGAATTGTTGAAAGGATATTATGGATTGTAACGTTTGTGACTATTATTTTATTTAGTTGTTTATCAACAATGTTAAATAGGCTAGGACATGATGTGTCAGTAATGTCGTGTTATTGAACATGATATTTTTAATCATATCAAACATAATCATACTCATGTAACCTTGTTTATTATCAGGTTTATGTTCACGTTTTGGATAATTGACACGTTTAGTTAAACAGATCATGTACGCGTTTTGTACATGTGTTAATCGTGTCAAGTCGTATCTAACCCGTTTAACACGTTTAGAGTTGTGTTTGCCATCCCTAAGTTGAACTATCTTGACCATGTGTCCATGTTAAATATTAGCCAATAAAACCGTTCTAATGAAGTGTAATTTTCGTGTCATTTCAGGGGAAACCGGACTTGGGTCTAGTTCAAGCCAGATGGTCATTCGTAAACAAGGACGAAAACTTACTCACAAGGCTACAAAACATCAATTTGTGCTTCCATTTTGAAGTCGAGCAACAAGTGAATGGTCACTATCTCAACTTCTTCGGGTTCAATGGCACGGCGGGTGTGTGGCGGATCAAAGCTTTGGAAGATTCCGGTGGTTGGCTTGAAAGAACAACCGTTGAAGATATGGATATCGCGGTTAGAGCACATTTAAACGGTTGGAAATTTATTTACCTTAATGACGTGAGGGTTCTTTGCGAATTACCCGAGTCTTATGAAGCTTATAAGAAACAACAACATCGTTGGCATTCGGGTCCGATGCAACTCTTTCGTCTATGCCTCCCTGCAATCCTTTCTTCCAAGGTTTGTTAAATTTCACCATTTTTTTCAAAATCTTTAAATGTAGTAAACTTTATATTAATATTGATTTACGTTTCATAGATACGGGCGGGTTGGGTAATAAATCTAAACAAGAGTAACCAGTGTTTTCAGAACCGGACTTGACCTATCGGTTCAATGTCCAATGGTTGGACCAGGTTTGAGTAAAAAAAATTTGTAAGTTGAGACGTGTTGTATCTATTATATAAAGTGTTTAATATTTTGATATCTAAACTAAATAATCTCATACCTCATTTATATTAAAAAAATTATATATGAAGGGGTTTTAGCACCTAGTATAGGAAGATTTTGTATTATATGTAGTTAAATTATATACCATATCAACTACTTTATACTCAGAGTTTTCTTCATTTTATTAAATATTTTTGTTTAAACAATATGTCTTCTAATATTTAAATAATACCTGCTATAGGCAGGTGTATAGTAGATTTAGATGAGCGTGTTGTTTAAATTACACGGCTCAAGTTTTAAATATTTTGTTTAAATATTTTTTATCACAAGAAACTTTATTAAAGTTAAACTTTTGCTATTTTTGCAGATATCAAAATGGAAAAAAGCAAACTTGATCTTCTTATTCTTCCTATTACGAAAAATGATTCTACCATTTTACTCATTCACACTATTTTGCGTAATTCTACCGTTAACAATGTTCATACCCGAAGCCGAGTTACCAATTTGGGTAATCTGTTACATCCCCGTAACAATGTCAATCTTAAACATTCTCCCGTCACCAAAATCATTCCCGTTTCTAATGCCATACCTCTTATTCGAGAACACAATGTCGGTAACCAAATTCAACGCGATGATTTCGGGCTTGTTTCAGCTCGGAAGCGCGTACGAATGGGTGGTCACCAAGAAAACCGGCCGGTCATCCGAATCAGATTTGTTGGCGTTCGCTGAACGCGAGTCGAAAAGTTTTAACGAGGAGAAGATTCAAAGACGGTTGTCAGAATCGGGCCTCGAAATGCTCGGGAAATTGAAGGAACAAGAAGTAATTGTTGATGAAAAAAAGAAAAATAATAAGATTTATAAAAGAGAACTTGCACTTGCTTTGTTGTTGCTTACTGCTGCTGCTAGAAGTTTGTTATCGGCTCATGGGATTCATTTCTATTTCTTGTTGTTTCAAGGTTTGTCGTTTCTTGTTGTCGGGTTGGATTTGGTTGGTGAGCAAGTGAATTGAAAACGGGTCGGGTTTCGATTATTGGGAATTGGGAGGATGAATTAGTGTCGGTACATACGGATTCAATAAGGAGATAATTCCGTTGGATATAGGAATGATATACTTGAAAGGATATCAAGAGATAATTTTTTTGTTATGTTTTGTTGTTGTATAAATAATTACAAGTGTTGTTAATTCTTAAATTCGTTGTTCGGTTAATAGTAGTTTATACTTACCTTAAAGAATTATTATATAAAGATTCATTTCTTGTTGAGTTAAATCTTATCTTGTGTGTTCTTATGTACAAGTGTTTTGAGGTTAGTTTGTTAAGTTTTACTGTTGTTGTCCTGCATAATAGTAACAACAATTGCTGACGTGTCTGATTAATAAGAAAGTTAAAATATATTAGACTTAATTACATAAAAAGTTTTAAAGGAAGATGCTGAATATGTATCTGGTGAATCAGATGATTGTACGTGTTGTATATTTGTTGCTACACTTAGGTTGCCTTTAAGGTTTGTCTAAATGAGGTTGGGTATGTGTTGTTCAGGATGTGATGTGTAATATCCACGAAATTCCGGTACGTATTCCGACCTAATTATACGTACAATTATACGTACTATCATCGCATACTTAAACTATAAACTAGAACACGTGCGTATACGATTAAAACTCAAACAATTAACTATCGATCACGTAAACGAATTCATTAAAACTAAAACGAAACTAACGCGCGACTCCTCGACCCAAACCGGTTAACCCGCGACCGAAACGAAACTCGCGTTGGTGACCACCCTCTCGGTCACCACCCGTCACCTTCGTCGATGCATGCATGCATGCATGCATGCAAACCACGTCGACCACCACCCCACGACCCATCAAACGAGCCTCTCGACGGACCATATGAAAGGCTCTCGATGAACACCAACATCTCGGCCAAGGGAATGAATCCCTCTCGATGGACATAAAGCCCTCGACCCCCTCTCGATCACATGCAGAAACACCCCTCTCGATAGCCCCTCGATGACACCACTCCAACCCTCTCGATGACCATGTGATTTCCCACCATTTAATCCCTCGATCTCCCTCTCGATGGCCGCCCTCGATCTCCCTCTCGGCAGCTCCCTTAAATGGCTCTCGATGATTGCTTTAAAGGGCTCTCGATGGCCTCTCGGCCGACCCACGATCCACATCCCCAAAGTCAACATATCTTTTAAATAATTATCCAAACCATACCCATAATTCAAGGATCTTCAACTTAAATATATCAAAACCCATTCCTTACAATTTCAATCACTCAAATCACAATCATATTTCATCTCTTTTTCTCCCTTTCTCTCGGCAGATACATCATCATCATTCTCTCATTTTTCATCACATTTACAAAATTTCATCAAACCACAAGCTTATTTGATCATAAACGAAGCATACATTGAAGTTTCTTACGCGAGCTTTGAAGATCCTCGCCTTCTCCCTACAATCTACACGTAAGAAAACCTCGTTGAACTCTTGAACTCTAAATATATCCATTTGTATGTTAAACACAAAGAAATAAGGATTCATGATCATAAACCATGCAAAACTAACTTAAAAATATGTAAACATAAAAATAGAATTTCATAACATTCTGTCCGAAACTTAACTCGACCGTAACTTGGTCGAGACGAGTCCAAATCGTGCAAACTCGAAGGCCATGATT
>WOUH02000045.1:8176585-8197012 GCA_009936405.2 Stevia rebaudiana
GCCAGACAGATATGGTAATAACAAACGAATCGGAAACTGACTGATCCTCAGTTTTGCAAATAGTATTATGTATCATTATGCAGTATCATGACTTGACTAATGACTATGTGTATAATGAACTAACAAAGATTTTCTGATTATCGAAAACCTATGGACTCACCAGCGAAAGCTGAGCGTTTCAACTAATGTAATCTCAGGTATCTAAGACTTGGATCAAGGGGACAAGACTTTGGGCTATTGTATCTGTTTAATAGATGTTATAGTATGATTATGTAATCTTTTGCTTCCGCACTTGTAAAATACTCTGATGATATAATGAAATGTTTGTTTGGTGTAATCTGAGTTGCGCATTATAAACCGGTTAATTCGATCCTGCCATTGTACTGACCCGATTAGTGACGCTGACCGCTGCCTGGGCCGGTCGGAAACCAGGGGCCGAGGAGCGGGGTGTTACAAGCGTCTAACGACTTCTGCAACTTTGGTATAAATTGAAAATATTCCGCCTAGTTAAAAGTTCTAGTCTTGTAGCACGCATTGGTGTAGTTATAAAACTACGTTCAGAGTCAGAATGTGTGAGTACAGTCGTTCAAAAGAACATAAAACATTTTTACCTTAAAGTTTTTGTAATCTTTAGATTTTAAAATAAAAAGAAATTCATATTTGGATATGCATAACCCGCATTTCAGTTATGAGTTGATAATAAAATAAAGTTTTGGTTGATTTTCAAAACTAAAAGGATAAGTTTGGATACATGTTTAGTTTATATTAGTAAAATCGAGTCATGGTGAACTATTTTTAGCGAAATAAACTGGAACTCGGATAGGCTCTCTCGCATGTGTATATATAGATATATAGATTCATACATACATGCTGTGGTTAATCCATAAATCAAAACTCCGATTTCACGCTTTTCGGAATCTTCTACGCTCCGCTTTCAAAGATGACGATGGATAACATGCAGATTCGTACTATCGTTGGTATCATTGGTATGTGATTCTCAATTCTTCTTAATTTTGTGTATGATATACTGCTCGGTGGTTTCACGATCGATTGATTAACCGTGTGATATTAATTTCACCTTGTGATCGATACGTAGGGATTTTGATTATGAATTTATGATTTTGATGTTTTGTGAATGCAAACGTTTCTGTACGAAATACGTTAGAGTTCCAGATGAATTGATTTTGAAACCGACATTCATTATGCGTGTATTGATGTATTATGAAGTGTGTAGTATAGAATTGATTTGATTAGATGTGTTTGAACAGTATCTCTGACGTTAATTTATTTGCAAATTTTGTGTCTTCTACTGATTACGAGCTGGAGTAAGCGATGTTCTTACTGTTGTTTATGGTGAATCTGCTGCGAGGTTTCTAATTACACTTACGTTTGTTTAGGATGATTGTGTACATTTGTAGACGATTACAGGAGGCAATGAAAGTTTTTTATTCATAATCAACTATTTGATCTATTGTTAATGATGAGAATTGCTTGTTCTGATTCGGATTTGAAATTTAATCTACTGTTACTTAATTTTTGTCGTTCTGTTAGTGTTATCTTCTAGGTCAACAATGAACGTTTCAGTTTCTAGCTAATTGATTAAATGTTAATGATGTGATCATCTGTTAGACTTCTGATTCCAATTCATATAGCTTATTCATCAATTCCATAACTGTTATGCATCATTAAATTTAATATCTCATTCATCTTTTTCTCTCTGCAGGAAATGTCATTTCTTTCGTCCTGTTCATCTCCCCAGTGTAACTTCCTTTTTTTTCTCTTTTCCTCCACTTTGCATATGTTAATTTGTAGCTCATTCTGTATTATAGGATATATATATACTTATTAATGAAGCTCATTGTACAATCAAACTTTAATGAACCTGCAGGCCTACAATCTGGAGAATCTTCAAGAAGAAATCAGTAGAAGAGTTTTTACCAGACCCTTATATAGCTTGTGTTTTAAATTGCATGTTATGGATCTTCTATGGTTTGCCAATTAATCATCCCAACAGTACCCTTGTAATCACAATTAATGGTACTGGTTTAGTGTTAGAGCTCATATATCTCACTATATTCCTCATATATGGAAAACGTTCACATAGGGTACGTATGCACTTGTTTCATAATTGGTTTCTGATTTTATGCCCCATATTATATATCTGATTGCTTTCTATCTGCAGAAAAAGATTACTATCTTCTTACTAATTGAGATTGTTTTCGTTGGAGTTATCGCGGGTATTGATTTGGGAGTATTCAAGACTCATAAGGCGCGATCCACTTTCGTGGGCGCCTTTTGTGTGGTGTTTGGTGTCATGATGTATGCTTCTCCTTTGACTATCATGGTAGGTGTCTATTTCAATTTATCGCGTATATGGGTATCAATTCATGAACACGAATTACTAATTTACAATTTTATAATAATCAACAGTGGAAAGTGATTAAAACAAAGAGTGTTGAGTTCATGCCATTTCCACTTTCATTAGCTGCTTTCTTAAATGGTTGCTGTTGGACAGCATACGCGCTTCTCAAATTCGATTTGGCCATCTTGGTAAATCAAACATTTTTAAGAGAATTTAGATCTTTTTTTTAGTTGTAGAATTAAATTATTATTATTATTATTTTTGGTTTTTGTAGATTGCAAATGGTACTGGAGCAGTTCTTGGATTGATACAACTTGTTTTATATGCATGTTACTGGGGTACAACTCCAAAGAAGAGCAAAACACCAGTTGCTTCTGAGGTACAACTCCAAAATGTATAGTGATTTGCAATTGCTACTTGAGTTGATATAAATGTGAAGTTAGATTTTCAAGTTTTTTTGTTTAGTTTGTTCAGTTAGATTTGAGATTCTGTTCATTTTTCCATTTTGGATTGTTGGTTTTTTGGTATTGACTTGTGAATTGCTTTAGGTTCTTTAGTTTCATGAATATCAACGTTTGAGAGGAATTCTTGGTATATCTAGTTTTGTGAGAGTTTTTTTTATGGTTTATAATTAGTGGTGGACCTTAATTTTTTTTACTGGGTCGAAAATTTTGGTATTCAATTGTCTATCAAGATGATTTATTGTCGGGTTAGGTTATTGGAATTTTTTTGCCGGATTAGATCGGATCACCGAACTATTTAGGTTTTTGAGAGTAGAGATCTAGGTTGTTTTATCCACTATTGTAGATATCGCTAGGTGTCGAGCGGCAAGGTGAGGACCAGTGATTGATCGGATTGAAAGTATTATATGTAATTCTTAGAAACTTTATATATACTCACACTAATATGAATATAATATTTCAAAGTTCACGTAAATAGGTCAGACTATATAATTATAACCACTTTTTGTTCATTTGTAACCAAATTTGGTTTAGTTTTAACTGAAATTATAATGTTGAAGAGCATTTATTTGACCGACGGGACTAATTAATGATAATCGGTCATTAATCGGTGAGGGGAGGATTAAGCGATTAATCGGTTATCAATCGGAGGGTACTCGGGTTTACAACCATGGTTTTATCCTTCGTAAATTCATAAAGCATTTTATTTGATCAATAACTTTATTTTGTTAGATTGTTTCATCAAGTTGCCTAAACGGTTGAACCTAAAAATTTACACACTAACTTTAACAATCTGATATAAACATTAAATAATAAAATAACAACATTTATGAGTAATGTTTTTGTTTGTGGATTCTGATATTCTCCAATTTTTCTAATGTCAATATGTCAGCATCCCCAATTTTTTTTCCAAACAACAAACATCTAACCATCCTCAAATGCTTTACAAAACATCAAACATAATTAGTTCATAAGCAAACCATTTAATTAGTTTTCTATTAGAAAAGTAATTCAAGGAAAAGAGGACAAGTCGCAAATAATTCAACAAAGTTATAAAGATACGTAAGTTTGATGGGCTCTTTTTTGAGCTATACTTGATCTGTAAATGGGCTCTCATTTTTTATACTGGGGCTCTCTTCGGCCTTAAATAATTGAATACAATACTTTAACCCTAATTTTTTAACATTATTAGTTCTAATTTATATAGTTTCGTAATTATATTTGGAACACTATGTACTTGTAAAACAAAAAAAATATATATTGGGAAGAAGATAGAATTGCAGCAATGTAAAATTTGTAAAATGTGAATAGCTAATCTTGTTTTACCTAAAAATACCACTTTAATTACAGTTGATATACTTTAGGGGTTCTAATGATTTAAAATTAGTCAAATAAATAAATCTTTAAAATCAAGTCCTACATACTAATTTCCGAAAGCACAAGCAAAAACATTTACTTCATTGAAAACAGTTTCTTCAAAGTTCAAACCACAATTACCTAATCTCCATTATTATCAGTAATTCAGTACTTATAGTAGAAAAATGCCGTAAAGTTTAAGAGATATAATGTAAGATTCCCAAATACACACATCATTATACTATACAAACATTTAAAATACACGTGTATTTATATAATATCTCATAATTATACGATCAAACACTAAAAGGATCTTAACTAGAACATTTGTGGACTCTTAAGGGCCTCTAATTCGGTTGAAGCAGAAACATCCTTGTTGATCTCCAGGAATCATTCCTCCGCCCTTTGACGTATCAATGGCCTCCAACATCGCCACCACCTCGTCCATCTCCGGCCTCTTGTCGGGATTTGCATCCCAACATCTCTTCATAACACTTGCAAGCGAGTTCGGACAGCAACGCGGTATCTCAGGCCTCAAATTCTAGAATATCACAAATAATTTTCATTAAAATGCCTAACATACCTATAAACACACTAAAGATAATGACACACACATTGGGGTTGATAAGAATCTGAGTTTGGGATCTAATAAGCTTAACCTCAACTCGTTATATGTTTTGAGCCTCGAATTAAAGTTTGACTAATTTGCATACCTGACGGACAACGGCCGATGTGACTTCTGAAAAGCTAAGGTCATGATAAGGCATGTCACAACAATATATTTCCCATAGGCAGATCCCAAAACTATATACATCGCATTTCCGGTTATACGCGCTGCCATTAAGAACCTGTCACGATGTCGATTGAAGAATAAACGGATGGTCACATTGATCTATAAGCAATAGAATGTCAAATTGAGAATCATATATTAGGCAATCGTACTTCGGGTGCCATGTAACCGAGAGTCCCAGTCTCACCGGTCATGTCATTCGGGTTTGATGCCTCTACACGTGCAACCCCAAAATCTGCAATCTTTAAGGTCCTGTTCTTGTCCAAAAGCATATTTTCTGTCTTCACGTCTCTGTGGACAATCTTCTTTGTATGCAGATAATTCAAACTGCAAAGTATTGAAAATCACCACGTGTTATGTCGATCATTTCGAGTAACTTGTCAATATGATCATATGTTTAATCCATTTAACTTGGTTTCTTTAGAGTGTCATTTTGGCCTTTTAAGTATAAAGAGGAGAAATATCAACTTGTTATTAGAATTTTAAGTAAAATTATTGATAGCTAACAATGATTGTGCTTTAGCATGATCATCAAGTTACGGAAATATTATTATTTTTAAAAGTCTTGTATAAAGATATTGTGACAAATTATAGGGATGGAAATGCACCCTCTAGCAAGATCAAGTGCTAGTTGCATAACAACTTTAAAAGCCAACTTCTTTCTTCGGTTTTTTATGAGGAAAGATTTTAAAGCACCACCGGGAAGGTATTCCACGACTACACAACAAGAGTTACGAGGCACGCCGAATTGACCATTATCTCCTTGTATGTTTAGTTCTGGTGTGCCCATTGTAGCCCCTATGAACTACCAAATATAAACCAAAAGAAATAGGTAAAACAATATAAATATGTTGGGAAACAAAAATTAGCATGGTATCTAGCTAAATTCAAACAACCTAGAATAAGAACTTTAGTACATCATAGTATTTGTACGTTTTTATGTAGATCATCCAAAGAATCTATAATTCATGCATTATTTTGTTCACGAAAATGGATAATGGTTGACCAAAAATGGTAATTACCTTCGTTACATTTGGATGGTCAAGTTTGTACCACACGACGACTTCTTGTGTAAAGGCCGCTCTAAGTGAAGCTATCTCAGCATCGGTTCTGTGACCTTCTTCACCCCAATCAAGAAGTTTAACTGAGCACAAAGAACCAATTAAACTTAAACGGTGAGTTGTGCTTTACTTGATCTCATTGATTAGTACGATATTAATGGGTGTTGTGAGATCTTACTTAACGGGATTTGTTAGTAGGGTAGTGGTGTTGTGAATATGATCCTCTTTGACTAATTTTTAAACACCATCTATTTTGATCTATACTATTTTTTAGCCTTTTGCCTATCATATATGACATGATCCCTTAACTTTTAAGTACTAGTAGTAGATAACTATCGTCAAAAAACATTATAGTGGTAAGCGGTGTACTCTCATATCAAATGGTTGTACGTGGTTACAACTTACAAGGTACAAGTTGTGAATTGTGATTTTATCACTGAAGATCTAGGCACCGTTGAAAACAAAAATATATATATGTAGATAACTCATGTAACCTTTGTTATTTGTCATTAAGTTAACTATATGTTTATTTCTTTCAATTAATTATGTGGATTCTTTTTCTTTCAATTCTGTCTTGATTTACTTGTTCTTTCTTGAGTTTTTTGAGCAAAGTATCATAATATGTCCTTTAGGCTCCGTATCTTTGTAGTTTAATTACAGGTTTCAATATAGATTTAGAACTACTCTTCTATGAAAAAAAAACATTTATCGGTGTAAATGAGTTATGTCTGCAATATATGTGACGTGAATACATGTTCACATGATACATAAAAGTATTTGTTATTAATATCAATAAGATAATTTTGCTAGTGTAATCTCAAGAAAAGTAATATAGTTGTATCAGTATTTATTGATAGTATACATAAGAATATTGGTTACTTTGATGATACTAGTAGTAGTAATTAGTAAAAAATAAATTATTGTAAAATTTGTTTTATTGTTAATAAAGAAAACTAACAATAATAATAATAATAATTAATTTGCAACGGAAAAGAGAAGGTTATTTTAGATTATAAAGTAAGTGTCAAGTATGACAAGTTAAAAAGAAAAGTTTCTCTTAATTAATTTTGGATGAAAAGCGATGCATCTTTTACTCTCCATCACTTATATTTCACATGTCAAACTCGAAACACATCAAATACCACTGAATTTGGGTAGAATAAAAAAGGTTTCCTTTAAACAATAACTCAAACGGTGGATCACCTCCATCTCGTGACTTGCAACTTAAAGTCTCACATTCAGAACTTTAATATATCTAAACTATTTATAATTTAAAAAATCCTTTTTAAAATAATATAAAAGGAAAAAAAAGACAACAAGAAGAAATACCTTAGAAAAATATTTTTATATATTACACTTCTATTACACATAAACATTGAAAGGATATCTGAAAAAATTGGGATTAATTTATACAATAGAACGATACGCATACATAGTAGGCTAGTACCATATATTTCACAACTATTTTATGTTTTAAGTTGATTTTAATTAAAATGAAAATTTGATTTTAATTAAGGACCCAATCTCGAGTCTAAATTAGAGCTCGCTTAATAAATATGCTTAAACTCAAGCCTCAGAGCAAATCTTGATTAGGCTCAAGAGCTTGTTTAAGCGAGTGTATTACTAGCATAAATATAATAGAATATCAATATAATTACATACCAAAAATTACAATATATATAATTGTACTAGAAAAGGGTAAAAATATTAGTAAGAGAGTAAACATATAGAGCATATTTATACATGCATACAAATAAAAATATTATTTTATAAATAACAATAAAATGTGTCCACGTAATTTAAGCTTAATAAACTAGTCTCGATTCAAGCTCAATCTTTAAGATGAAACATTGAACACGAGACTAGACTATACGAGCCTAACCTCTCAGACATGACTAAATTTAGCCTGATAATCTTAACCCAAAGCATGAGAAACATATTGGTTTGGGTAACGGTTTTTTCTATATTTTAAGTTGAACTGAGTAACACCATAACATAAATACATTGAGATATGAATAACATTTTAACATATTGCGGGTCAAGATGAGTAAACTAAACTATGTAAACTGAACGAATTCATATAGAATGGTCGAGAAAATCAACAAAGATTATCCAAATGGATTATTTGTTTCATTATAGCTCGTTTTAGCTTAAATTGAAATGATACTTTTTAAATACAACTAATTCAGACTCAAACTGATTTTTCTTAAAACTCATCCTGACCAAACTCATTCTGACCCGTTACCGACCCGACCCGACCCAACCATTTTGCCGGGCTCAGCTAAAATCATTTAAACTCACAATATCATACAAGTTAAAACATTCAAAGTTAAGGTTAATTAACGCTAGAGCAGATTAAGAACAAAAATCCAGATGAATTAACTATTAACTGCTACGTATAAACGAAAACACACACCTGCAACATCGAGACCGTCATAAACGCCACGATGAACAGTACCAAAGGAGCCACGAGCAATAACAGATTTGATTACAAGCTTCGAAGGATCAATCTCCCACTCTTGCCTCTGCCGATTAACATTAGTATCAATCCTTAACCTAGATATGGAATTACCGTCTCGATTTCTTCCATCTCCGCCATGGAGACTGTGATTATGATGAGGATCTGTGTGATTATACGCAGAAGTGTTGAAATTGAGGTTCAGATTCAAGTTTGAGTTCCTATCGAAGCTTCTTCCTCTTCTGGTAGCTGAATTTGAAGAACTGAGATGCCTCTGCAACTGTTCGTCTAAGCTCTTAAGATCGATTTGATCTGCTCGCAGAAATCCGTTTTTGATATGGTCGTTGTTTCCCTCCATTTTTGTTTCTGAGGAAGATTGATTGATGTTATGCAATTGATGCATAAATCAAATTATTTTTCTTGAATGAAGCGAAGAACTGCTTTCTTCTTTGAAATTTTGCTACTACAAGGTTGTCTTCCCAATATATATATATATATATATATATGAAAAAGGGCATGCATACTCTTGGAATGAAGACACGTGTTACTTAATCCAACTTGTGTCTAATGAATTATATATTTTCTATCGTAAATACATCATAGTGTTATTTTCCTACGTTTTTTATTTTGACTCCAACAAGACTTGAAATTATAATATATTTGATTGTGGGACTTTTCTAATTTACTATTTTTTGGGTTTAAACTCACTAACTTTTATATAAAAAAGCAAATTATATATCAAGTAAGCTAATTATTCATTTGTAGCTAAGATAACCATCGAATTTTTCTTGTTTAAGTAAAATCTAAACTTCGGAATTTTCTTTTTTAAGTTCAATCTAATATTCTAATTGTACACCATTTAGTGGTCTCAAACCCTCAATATTATAACTTTGGGTATAAAATTTGATTTTCTAGAATTTCATGGAAAGATGTAAATACAAATCTATTAGGGTTATACTTTATTTGATTGTATATTCTCACATAGTAGGTAATATCCTAATACAACAAAAAACTAATCTTTCCAAGGGATCTTCAGTTCTTGAATAATTTCTTAAAATTAAATCATAGATAAAAACCCATATCATGAGTACAAAGTTCGGAGGAATTATTTGGAAAAAAATAACAAGACAGTTTCCAAAGCTTCATATGATTGTGATATTTGATGTCCATGTTACAGCGGTGTCGCGAATCCTGCAAAGTAAACAAAACGAAGCTAAATTAAGTCAACGAAGTCAACCCGTTTGGAAGAAGCTAAAATCGACAAAGTATACGCAAGTATTCCTCTAAATTTGGGTAAATACTTTACAAATAGCTTGGTAACTATCATAAAAAAAGGTCAACCGACAAGTATTAAAAGGAAATCATACATCAAAGCAGTGTACCATTACTCAAAAAATAACAGAATTACATGATAATTTGACTATATGAATTCAAACTTGAAATACAAAATCAAATTAAAAAGATCTACCTTCAGATAGAGAACCCCATTGGCCGACTTTGGAAGACAACATTGACTTGAGTAATGTTGAAGCAGTTACTGAATGAAGAGGCATCAGAGATTGCAAACCTCCTAACTCCACTGGCAGCCTGCAATAGAAACATGATTATGATAGCGTTCAAACACGTGTAAAGCAATAAATTCAGCTTCAGTTATGAGAATTTACAGCTACGAGGTTGATGTTGGAATAATTTAAGGTCAAAATAATCATACTTTATGAGGAAATAACTAATTTTGAGACATTCAAATTCCCCCTAAACTCTGAATCTAAGATATATAAGCTTAATCAATTGAAGAACTCTGTTACGAATTTTAATAACTGTTACTCGTTTAAACAATTTAACTTGTGCTAGTATTGGAGGTTATCGCAAATTTGAGAAGATATGAAATAGTGTAAACTGAGATTTCCCAATCGACCATTATCGTAAGTATCATACCGTCAATCTAATTTCTAACGATAAACGTAAACATGATTATATATTTTGGCACGTTATAGAATGATCGAAGTGTTGAATTGGGATACAAATGTATGTCATTTGGGTTTACATGTACAAATCGAATAAAAGAGTATTGTTTTAGTAGAAATGGACCTTGATAAGATGCGAGGGTTCCGGCGACCGGTGACGGTAGTAAAAGTTTTATAAGATTCCGGTGACAGACCGGTTATATTAGACTGAAATTTGATTTTACGGGAAGAGGTAATGAGTGACGTCACTCGCTGAAGAACCTGTTTTCCTGGATTGGATGCCATCATTGAAGGGCTTCGTGTGTTCAAAATCAACGTCTTATTAAACCCTAGTGGTGATACCCGGTAATCCTGTTATGGGCTAACGGGTATTAATCCAATGGGCCTAACGCATTTAATAATATATTATATTATTATTATTATTATATATAGGGGATATGGGCCTAGGGGTACACAATCGTTTATGTGACAAACCGAACCGGTTTCAAGTCGGATCGGGATGAGTAGAATAAAATCAAAATCTGATTGGTCCAAACGGATTAGCTCAAAAAAACATTTTTTTCTAAAGAAAAATCGTATCGGACGTAGTTGGTTTCAAATTGAATTCAAACTCATTTCATCTCTCAAACTGGCTTTAGAAAACATGGCCAAAAATCCACTTAGCGTTGTGCAAAAATCTCAATCATGTGAAAGAATCATCAAGTCCCAATGGTACAAGACCATGATTTCTTCCTTTTCAGCGAAAGCGAGACTATAGTTCTTTGTCGGGTGAGAGAAGAGATAGAGCACGCATGCAATCCAAATTGTATTCAACGTCTGGAAATGTCTTATACTCTTATTTTACGTATGTTTTCTTAAAATATATTTTTTATATGATTTATGTTCTTCTTTCCAAAATATCCCTCATGTGTTCCGCCACTAAAGGAAAGACATATGTCAGGCTAAAATCATCAATGACCATAAATAATGGTCAAAGGACCATGAATACACAAAACGACCACGCATAATTATCATTTGACCATACATGAGAGATACATTTTGAAAGGAGCTTAGTTATAACTAAAGAGAATATTTTGAGAAAAAATAGGTAATAAGAGACATTTCTGGAATTGACCCAAAGTAATATATTTACTTACTTATATACATTTTTTTTAACGACAAAACTATTTTTAAATTAATCACTAAACACCCAAATCTAACATGTTGCTATATAGAGCCAACCAAATACATAGAATAATCAGTCGGTACCACATTTCTTGGTATCAAACTATTTAGTTTTGTCATATTCTTTATCCAAAGAAATCCGAGGCTCTTTACCTCTTCCACAAGCTTATGGATGGACGTGCTTAAGCCTATGAAGCCTCATCTTCTAAATACAGTGGTTGCCACTTGTTACACAATGGACAACAAAAGGATGATACTTGACTGTTGCGTCGTCTAAGCCCATCCTTGCAAAAGTCTATATACATAACTCCAAACATCACAAGATGGTCTAGTGGTTAGAACTCAAGGGTTTTCCATAGGAGACCCGGGTTCAAATCCCACTAGGCACATCTTTGGGTGGCCAGCCTCCGCCGTATAACTCAGTTGGTTAAAAGGACTTATCACTTGCACAAAATATACATAACTCCATAAGACAGAACTCAATTACTAAAAATAAAATAATCTGGTATTTATACAACTCTACTATACCCGACCCACCAATACAGTGAGTGTTCTTTTGAAAGTGATGACACACACCCCATCGAACCAAAAAATCAAACTAGTTTCTAGATTCTCTGTTCTATGTACAAATTTCAAAACTTGCAGTAAACCCCTTTCGATTGAAGTCAAGCTTTCAATTTTACGATGGAAAGAGAATCGAAACAAAAACGGCAAACTGATGTCGAATCGCCGGCGACTTCATCGACATCTGCATCCATCCAACTTCGAGATCGGAAACCACAGCCTTCTCTACCTGAGAGGTCATCTGGAGATTCCCCGTTGTCATCCGTGTCGTCTCTATCATCTCTCAGCCATGGATTCTCACCCGAAAGAGTTGAAGTAGAACCTGAATCAGAACCACAACCAGAAGCATCACACGGTTCGCCGTCGTTAGATCCGCTTCCAGAGTTGCCGGCAGAGAGAGTAACGTCTCCGCCGCCGGTGCCGATGGTGAACCGGTACGTCCGAGACGAGACTACGCCGATTAAGAAAACGGAAGTCGGCGCAAAAGACGGATTCGTCCGAAGACCAGAGGAAGTGGAGGCTCGGACCACCGGCGGAGGCTCGAATCGCCGGTGGAGGTCGTCGGCGAGGAGATCGGAGAAAGAAGGTTCGATGAAGAAGATAGCGTTAGGGTTTCGGATATTCGAATTGTTATTCTGTTTGGTATCGCTGTCGGTGATGTCTACTGACAAGCGTAAAGGATGGGCTCTCGATTCATACTACCGTTACAAAGAATTCCGGTGAGTATCTTCTTCTCCGGCGGCCCTATAAACATATTCAATCAATTTTCCATCGTTTAATCGGAAGTTGTGTTGATAACCATTCTGGATTTGCAGGTACTCCATGGGAGTTAACGTAATTGGATTCGCATACTCTGTGCTGCAAGTGTGTGATCTGGTTTATCAATTGGCCACCAGAAATGATTCAAACCGCCATTATCTTCGTTACTACATTGATTTCGCCATGGATCAGGCAAGTAACAAGTTTTGAATTTAATTACTTGTTAGAGTGTTTAGATATGAGTTTACTAACTGAATGATCAAAATCATCAGCTATACTTTGGGCATTAATCATGTTGACAAATGACAATCTGATAAGAGTGTAAATTTGTCAACTGTTAACTGAAAATTGGTAAACTGCAGATGCTGACATACCTGCTGATATCATCGGGATCATCAGCAGCAACAAGAGTGGATGACTGGAAATCAAACTGGGGTGCAGACAAGTTCCCGGAGTTGGCTACTGCATCAGTTGGTTTAGGGTTCGCCGCGTTTGTTGCCTTCGCGTTCAGCTCTGTGATTTCGGGTTATTCACTTTACACTGCAACCTCTTCTTGATTATTAATAATTATTTTACAAATTTTGTGACATAATCATACAAAAGGTGTAAGTCATTTTTCTAAGCAAACTGTTTGTTCTTGTTTCTTGTATATAGATTTGTATAATGCCAAACATGCTTATTATCATGTGTTGACTTATGGGTGTAAGTTATACATGCTTATTATCATTATTATTGCTTGCCCAAACTTGGACATAAAAAATTGATGTCCAAAATCAATTTCGAACAATCGGTGGTGGTGCAATGATATAATCGACTATGATCTATGTCATGTTTACTAATGAGAACCTAATCATAGTGGCATCTTAGAATACGTTTTACCTCTAGTAATGAGATATATGACTTTGTCATTGTGTATTTGTTTTAAGTCGTGTGTCACTTTCACGACTTGATACAAACACGAAGCCATAAGTTATGTGAATTCTATTGTACCATACATCATTTTTAGTAGTTTACGAAGAAGTATCACCTACCGAAAATGAAATTATAGTTTTAGTATGCAAACACACTTTGTTTACCCTTAGAATATAAATCATTCCATTCTGCAGGTCTAATATATTGTATAAAAACGTTGACAACCATGAATCATATCAGTATCAAACTCACCAACGAATGGGTTTACAAAACAATACATTGTTTTAACCACAATTATCATATCCTTACTTTTTTATCGGTTCCTGTGGATGCTATTATCTTTCTGCATGTCACAAGTCTATAAGTACTAAAAAGCTCACTAAGAGGATAACATTAATGGATCTTGTACCATCTATAAGATCACAGGGATGTGAACCACGTCCACCTAAAGTACAATGTTAAACAACCAAGATCTTATCATATATTATATATTTGGTTCGAATAGATAGTGATTGAATATAACGTAACGCTGTAAGAATGGTTATATTACATTAGAAATAAATTTATAGCATACATTACATGTAATGTTCATTCTTCATCTATAATTTAGGTGATAAAACATCTCCATTGTTTCCCTATAGTTCTTACCAATCTTTGTAATATCTTAATTTTCGATATATTATTTTGGAAATAGAGCAGTTTACAGAAATAATGATACAGTTTCACTCATAATGTTTTGGCATGATTTCTATTTAGTTATCATAAAAATTTGACCAAAACGTTGATAAATGCTGAAAGTAGGATTAAAACCATAAGTTACCTGTCCTCGTGTCCAAAGTCTAAAATATTGGACTTGGATGACTTGTTACGTCAAATAGACAAAATTCGAATATCCTTGGGTGTATGGCAACCTGCCAACTTAATGGGAAAGAAGCAGAAGTGAGCGTGTTATGTATGTGTTCCACAAATCTAGAAGGAAAAAAAAAAGAGAAGCCATAGGTTTTTCAAGATTTTGGAAGATTTCGAAAAATTTTTGATGTACTCAACATCAACAGCCTGCACCTGCGGACTATAACACCTTTGTCGCCATCCGTCTCCAACCGCTTCCGCTGTCGATGCCGCCAACCGCCACCCGTGGCCTTTGTTGGCACCGCCCGCTGCCACCACGGCCTGCCGCCACCTGTTGCCGCCATTGTCCGCCACCATCGACCTTCAAAGCCAGCATCCGTCAATAAATTTATTACATTCCAATTCCATAACTACAAATAAAACCAAACACTTTTGTATTTTCATTGGAATCCTTCAAATTCCTCTTCCACTCCTATTTCCAGTTACAACCCATTTTCAACAAATTATGCGAATAAAACGCCCTAACTTATTTGGGTTGCTATTATTTTGATGGAAATACATCAGTCTCATCTATACATATACTAGTAATATTAATGTTAATATGATGTAAATCTACTGTTGTGATAAGGCTTTACAACCACATTGGATTATATCCGGCTTATGTGTTTTATTGGCAAATCCGGTACATAAAGCTCCTACATGCGTGGGCTTCAAGAATGTCGGGCTAAATTGGGCTTGAGATACGTAATTACGCAAGATTGTCAAAAATTTTGCAAGAGTCTGTTTTCACAACTTGAATCTGACCACGTGAAAGTTATTTTCCATGACAGTATTTGACTCTAAAGCTTGTGTGCTTGTGTTGAAGTATTCACCAAGTTTGGAGCCTAACAACTAGCCTACCCACGTCTGAAGTTTCGACAAATAGTCTAAATGTCGCCGAACTCCTTGAAGATGTGTTCTGTCATGAGGAGTATATGTGATGAATATCCCAGACCATGGGTGTGGTGAGTTGTGTTCCGTTATACCGCAAAAATGGATTATTAGGATGGGCTAGTGTTAAACCGCTAGAAAGTAAATAATTAGGAGTGGTTGTGGATTTTTGGTGCGGTTTTTAAATATGATAGGTTGTAGATGTTTTAATAAGCGGTTTCACGTATATACCGGTCCAAACTAAAATCATGACCGGCACCTAATAATCAAATTTCTAGTAAGTAGTGTAGGGAAGTAATTAACCTAAGTAGGACTGGCAAATTCTAACACAAACATGTTAACATGACAAGAAGTTAACATGTTTCGTGTTTGAGCAAAACAGGTTTTGTGTCATAAACATGTTGACACATTAAAGACATGATAAAAATCGTGTCTTAACAGGTTAAGACCTATTAACTAGTTAACGGCCTGGTGTTTGTGTAAATGTTCAAACTTGGTGAAACACCTATTAACGTACAATCTGATTAAACATGTTAACAACATGTTTAAACTAGTTCAAACCTAGTTAAACACGTGCTAACGACCTGTTTGGACCTAGTTAAACACATGTTAACTTGTTAAAATATCTTTTATATTTGTAAATTAAATATGTGAATTTTATCATGTGCTTAATAGTTCTTATCGTGTAACTGGTTTCTATACAAGTTTGCTCTTGGAGAAAATGACACGATTATTTATCATGTTGTATTCATGTCACTTCTTATCATGTTATTGTCTTATTCGTGTTGCTAGCCCAACCCCAAGAAGAGTATCTTATGAGTTTCTCAAAAAGCCAATTTCAGTGGTTGGACGGTACCCATACTACATACATAGTCTCTTCTCTCCAAAAGCATGTGTCTCCTAGGAAGCACGGAAACGGCATTTACATCGCCGAACCCGCTTCGGAAACACCATGGGGACGGAAACGCCGCCGAAACGAGTAGGGGACGTTTCCCGACCGCTTCCATTTTGCCGATTCTTGACAGGACGGTGGTAAGGAGCTTCGGAAACGTTTCCTAGTTAGTACCTAGGGTTTTAAGTTAAATAATATGTCTCGTAGAGCTATTAAAGTGAGAAAATGGAGAGGACATAAGGTTTTTGTCACTTTTCCGGCGAGACTGAAGATGAGTTAGGTAACTGGTGTGATAGAAGTGAGAGAAGCATGAGGAAGACGAACTAAGTGATCTTTAATTTTTCAATAACAAAATTTAATATTTTATATTGTATGGGTAATTGGGTATAGTAAACCTAGGGGTATAAGTGTCCGCCTCTTTTCTGAATATGAATTGACAACTCAATTAATTTTCAAACTCTTTCAACTTTCTGTGTTTATTAGTTTAATAAAAAAAGGTATGCGTTGAGTTTAAAAACGTAAGTTTAAATTTCTATATTTCAAATTACTTTACTACATATTTTATTTACACTATCACTTATTTTGATCTATTTTAGAATTTGTTTAATATATATATTTATATATACATTTATATCTTTTTTTGTTGCTGTACCTTTGCCGTACCCGTATCATGAATTTTTTATATCTGCCGTTTCCCGTATCGGTAGCGTACCCGTACCCCGCTCCCGTACCCGTTTCGGTGCTACATAGTGTGTCTCTATCCGAAGATGTTCACCTCAAATTGAAATCCACTTGTTCCAATTTAAAGCACCCAGTTATTGTGATTGTTTAGCTTTTAAATTATTATAATATTTAAAAGTTGATTTAGTTTCACTTCACATTCGAAAAAAGTGGTAGTCATGCGCCTTGATTTTAGCCTAGATAGCTCTCTACGCGCCTTGATTACCATCAATTTAAGTTCAAATTGAAGCCAAAGCGCCTTGATTACCATCAATTTAAGTTCAAATTGAAGCCAAAGACACTGAGCAGTAAACACCTTATATTAAATCAATTCTACTTTAAAGAAGTTAAAATTATGATATGAACAACAAGAATCGAAATTTCAAATATATATATATATGCATTCATGTATGTTGGACCAATGTTCATAATACATTATATATCCAGAAAAGGAAGATGCATTTATTCGTACTCAACTTACCTAGCATACAACAAATAGTGATTACACGCTTAATGAACGCACCGTTCTATATTATAAATTATAATCTCCTTGATATCACCTAATGGATGGATGAGTATATCCATGTTTATTCACTCAATTAGCTATTGTCTTCACGGACTACAATATAAGTTCATGTTCGCTCCTTCATTTAAGCCACATCTTTGCTATCTAAGCACCAACAATAGTAATCAGACCTTGAAATTGCCAAAAGATCATCTGGACTCATCCTCTCGAGCTCATTTTGCCTCCATGAAGCAAAATTATTCTTGTTTTGGGAGTCGGTAGCAAGAGGATAGTCCTCTATTCTATGAGTTTGATACCTCATTCTTCTGTAAAGTCTCATTGTTGCAACACAATCATCATATGGATCTTGTATCCCATTTTGAATATCATAGCTGGAGAAAGCAGATTTAGCAATAACTAGGTTATAAACTAGTGTATTACACGATATTGTATGATTAAAATATATATAATTTTATAATATTTACAAAATTCATATGGTGTGAAAATGGAAATTTGTCAAAAGATCCAGAATTACTATCATATTCGAAGTGAATTGATTCAGAGGACATATAATATGATAACGTTATTTTTTAATATATCACAAATAGATAGTAATAATAATAATAGTATATAAAAGCAAATAGTTCGTCTGTATTTAATAAACCGTAATTGATTATCACGAGTTGGTTAAAATATAAAATAAAAACTATAGAATTTGTGTAAAAGTAAAAATAAAAAAACAAGACTTATTTTGTTATTAAATTTTAATTTTACATATATAAGTTTCATCTAATTAAATTTTATAGTTTAAAATATTAAAAATTGAAACAATGACATGTGTTATTTTTTAGAATCATTTTATAAAAAAGATAGATGTGTCTATATCTTTCAGGACACAACATTTGTATGTAACAATATAATGTTATTATTATTAGACTGTCCAGTGTACCTGTGGCTGGGGCGTTTAGCCCAGCCACGACGCCCCCTACGACGCCCCAACACCGCCCCGCCTAGGCGTTATAGGGGCGTTTTGGCCCACGGCGTCACCCCAATGCCGGCGTTTTCCAAGATTTGTTTTTTTTTTCTTTTTTTTTCTAACCAATCAAAATATTACACATCACCCTCCTACCAATCACAAAACACTACATCAATCGTCAATACAGCCCCCCATACAACCCATGCATTTCCATCATTTTACTCACCCATTTTACCCTTTCTCTCTCCTGCGTGGCAGCCAATACAGCCCCCAATACAGCCCCCATACAACCCGGTATACCGGATAGTCTTATAATTTCTGAAGCAAAGTTGTTGAACAATTGTTTATGACCACACTTATAATGTCATCATTTGGGCTATTTATCATTGAAAATAATAATAATATTAATAATATTACTAAGAATAATGATAAAATATAAAAATAAAATTAAAGTTAAGCCCCCAAGGCCCCAAATAACTAAGTACTGTCTCGACACATGGGTTGGGCCGACTTTGTACTTGTGCATATGGTTTGCAGAATTCAATGGACCACCAATGGATACTTCTCTAATGATTACGCCAATAGACTTCAAATAGATCACCGTTTATTTTATCGCTGACAAACAAATCTTGAACAAATATCTTGATAAATCCTAGTATAATTTAACTCATGGAATCGTAACTTGTGACACCGACATTATGCATTTATAATCTACGAGTACTATGCATGTGCTCCTTAGATTTGATGCTCGAACACCTCAATCAATACGGTAATCCAATGTATTCATCTGATCACGTTGTTAGGCACTCTAACCTTGGTGTGCATCCATACAACATAATGGTATTCAAAACTTTCGTTATTAATTATAATTGCTAACAATAATAGGACTAACGATGCTTAATTGTAGTAACACCAAGAGCTTAGGTCATGAGGTGACCTTGTCACCATGGTAAAAACTATCTCATACTAGCATTTCATCACGCATCATTACACGTGAACAAAAGAATGTGAGAGCAATCAAAACATATACATTCCTAAGTGAGGTTCAACCCAACTAATGGAACCATATACATGCCGATGAAATGGGAATATCATACTGACTATGAACTTATTCTCTAAATACAAAAACAAACCTGAATACATATAGTAGTCCTAACCCCCTATGACTTGAACTCATACTTAACTTGCACTTACGTGTTAGTTAATAACTCTAAACAGTTCACTTATGTTATCAAACTAAGCTGGAACCTTAAATACCAGCAAATGCTTAATCGTGATATATAGAAGGGGTGGTGGGTTAGCGTCTAGGTTCGTCCTATGTACACCCTATACACAAACTACCTTTGATACACCGGGAAGGGGTCATCGTATAACCTTTGGGTTTATGATGATTTCCATGATTCATGGTAGTATGGCTGATGTGTTGTAAAACACACTTATTCAACGTTCTATATTGAGTCTTTTTATTATTAATTTGTATAGTTTTATATAGTTTTATCTACGTTTCGTAAATATACTTAAATTCTTCATCTTTCTTAGGTATTCGTGTTAAAGACAATGTTTTGAAGCTTAAACGAACAAGGAATGAGCACCCGAGGAGAAATGAGACGAACGGAAAGAAAATGGAAAATGCTGAATTCCGATCGACCGCGCGTCGCGCGAGCCTAAGCCCCAACCCCGCGCGTATCGCTCTGGTCCAGAAAA
>WOUH02000045.1:8198736-8217017 GCA_009936405.2 Stevia rebaudiana
CATGTGCTTGTGACCCAATCAGTAAAACGTCACATTGACGCCCCATCTCGTTTTACAAAGTCTTCCGCTGTCGTATATGTTGAGATGGGGGTGTGACACTTTCTCTCACAAAATCTATTTCTCAAAATGACATCAGTATTTGCTCTAACACGAGCAACTTATAAGGAGTTGAACGTCACCCATGATGTCACATATTCAACAACCTTAGCCGTTAACTGCTGATGGCATACAACATACAACAACTGAGCTATTACATAATAACTACTGAAAAGCCAAAACAAATGACTAAATGACTATACTAATGAGAACAACTAATACAAACATGAGTTGTTCATTTTACAAAATTCATTCTCCAGTTCTTTTGTCTTCAGTTGTTTCTTCATCAATGAGCTTTTATCAGTTCTTGTTCTTAAGTTGTATCATCAGTAGTTTGAAATTATACTCAGCAGGAGACGAATGCATATCAGATGTTCATTTGTTACAGCTCACTAAATTGAACTTTAGATGGTGTTCTTGTCATACCCAACCATTGGCGGAAACACCGGTGTGACTTGATTTTCCATCACGCGTGCCACTAAGTGATACAATATCTATAACATGTAACAATATTATTTTATTGATTCAAATAAGTGAATAACATATTACATTGTCTAAAATCATCCTTAACGTTAGAGACAAAAACTGTTAAGCCTTACAAACTTTATAGACGATAACTACAGCTTACCATGTTTAAAATTAAAATTTATTTTTTCTTTTATTTGATATATTAATAACTAAATCTTAGGAATTTTATATTTAAAAAGTTTTATTGAATAATTATAAAACTCAAACCATAAATCAGAAACATATAAGATTAAACATAAGTATTTGAAACATAATAATTTAATGAAAAGAATTGGTTATTTATTATCTATAACTCAATTTGATACACGAGATAGTTAATTTTCAATTTCTTTTAATAAAAGTAAAACGGCCAAAAATGGAAGCGATGAAACGAGTGTACGGTTACCAAGGAGGCAGTGTTACTCCGTCTGGCTTCCACCTCCCACTCTCTTTCTCTCTCTCTCCCACCACAATTCTCTCTCGTTGACGTCGAAAACAGTTTAACCTCGATCAAATTTCAATCCTTCTTCAACCTCATCATTTTAATTTTAAAAAATATATTCAATTTCACACACAATGTGGGTCCAAACAAATTCCACCATTGTTCCTCTTGTTTCATTGCAGGAAACTTTCATTTGATTTAAACGGTACGTGATCAATTCATCAGCCCCATTTTCAGTTTCCGTCATGAATTTGTTTTTTGATTACCTTTATTCCTCTCAAAATGCGATATCCATTTCTATTTTCAAACTGTTTTTGATAACTGCTCTTACATGTCAACCGATTAGGTCTCGTTTTTCGATTATTTTCTAATTTTATTGCGATTATACATACATTGATGGATTTGCATGCTTTTCATTTTTTTTTCTTCAATTGAAGTTTGTTTCGTATAATTTGCGTGTATATTTTGTTTTCTGTGAATGTAATTTGATGAAAATTCAATTCTTCAATACATGTCGTTTTCTGATGTTTCTGGTCATGCAGATTGCTGAAAACAAGAATAAAAATACATTAACTGATTAACATGATACCTTTATCTGTTACATAAATGTTCACATGAGCATTTAGGGATCATTAAATTTCTGTTTCACAATTCTCATCCATTTCGACATGTTTTCTTATCTAAGGCTCTTTGATCATGAAATTCGTATTAGTATACTACCTTCATGATTCTCAACCTACAAATCTTAGTTTCAAATTGTGAATTTGGATTTTTCCCGTGATTTCTGGGTGTTTTCTTCTTTTTCAATCACATGATTTGTGTCATTATCGTGATTTGGGTGTTTGACATTAGTATATGTATCAAAATAACCAATTAGGGGTGTTTGGATTATTTTTCAGGAAAATTTCGACTTATATCAAGAAATTTGAAGCTAATTTTGTCTCTTTTCTGTCTTTGTAGATTCAAAAACTTGTATTTGATCATCAAACACATATCTGAACCAAAAATGCACGAGCCTGCAACCGAGAAACCAAAACCGACCCCAACCGGTGAACCCACACAAGAACCACCCAATGCGGCTCACAAAGAACACTTGAACCATACTCACATCTCACCAACAAGTCCGTTAAGCACACGTACCACCGACAACAACGGGTCAACTGATTCAACCATCAACAGTCAAAACTCAATCGATCAACTCTACAACAATGTATATGAAATGGAGAGCTCTGATCACTCCTCTTCAAGATTCAGTTACTTATCCTACGGTCAGGAATCAAGAATCGATTCTGAGTTACGTTATCTTGCTGGTGGAAATTTTGCAAAAAATGCAAAAGATGCGAAAGATGATAGTGATAAGGAGGCAACCGTTGATGTAAAAGAATCAACAGAGACTCGTATGTCGGGTGATGAGAAAGAAGAAAACGGGTCGGAAGTTACGACCCGAAATAACAAGAAAACAAGACAATCTTCACCCGCGAAAGCTACATCGTCTGGAAAGATCCCGAAGCCCAGTTCGAAGAAGAAACCGGGATCAAAGTTGATCGTGAAGAAAACCGAAAAGAATCTGAATAACGAAGAAGATCCGAGGTATCTCGGGCAGTATTTGCTAAAACAAGCTCGTGAACTGTTGTCGGCTAATGATGATCCGAACAAAGCGCTTGAACTAGCAATACGCGCTAAGAACTCGTTAGAAAGTTGTCAATCGGAGAAGCCCGATTTGGAATTTGTGATGTGTTTGCATTTGGTTGCTGCGGTTTATTGCATTTTAAGGCGGTATGATGAAGCGATACCCGTTGTTGAAAGATCGATCGAGATTACGAACATAAACGAAGGTAAGAAACACTTGTTGGCTAAGTTTGCGGGGTGTATGCAGCTCGGTGATACATACGCGATGCAAGGAAACATTGAACGATCGATACTTTGTTATAAAGCGGCTTTGGAGATTCAAAAACATGTTTTGAATGAACACGATGCACGGTTAGGTGAGACGTGTCGGTATGTAGCCGAAGCTCATGTTCAAGCAATGCAGTTCGATGACGCGAAGAAGTTGTGTAAACTAGCTATCGACATACACACGAAAAACGGGACGAGTAACTCGTTAGAAGAAGCCGCAGACCGGAGACTAATGGGCCTTATTTGCGACTCGACGGGAAATTACGAAACCGCCATCGAGCACTACGTGTTGGCTCGTATGGCCATGTCAGCACACGGGCACGATTCGGACGCTGCTGCTATCGATGTTTGCATCGGTGACGCGTATCTATCGTTGGCTCGTTACGATGAAGCCATTTTCACTTTCCAAAAAGCACTCAACGTGTTCCGGTTAACGAAAGGGGAGAATCACTCATCGGTTGCGTCGGTTTACGTTCGTTTAGCCGATCTTTACAACAAAATCGGGAAGTTTCGGGAATCCGAAACGTTTTGTGAGCACGCGTTACGTATCTACGTCAAACCAAAACTTACAAACCCGAGTGATGAAATCGCAAACGGGCTTATTGAAGTGTCCGCAATTTACGAGTCAATGAACAAGCTAGACCGATCACTTGACTTGCTCAAGAAGTCGCTCAAGGCGTATGGAACGGGTCCAGGTCAGGTGACCACGGTGGCGGGAGTCGAGGCTCAGATCGGGGTTTTGTGTTACATGATGGGTAGTTATTCGGACTCGTATGGTTTCTTTAAAAGTGCGATTTCAAAGTTTCGGGTTGCCGGAGAAAAGAAATCGGGGGTTGTTGGGATTGCTTTGAACCAAATGGGATTAGCTTGTGTTCAGATTGAGTCGTATGATGAAGCTGTTGATTTGTTTGAAGAAGCTAGAGTTGTTTTGGAGACGATTTATGGACCTCATCATCCTAATACACTTGGGGTTTATAGTAATCTTGCTGGTACTTACGATGCATTGGGAAGGTATTTTGGTTTTTTTAAATGGAAAATCACAAAATTGTTTATTTGATGAAAGTTTTACTCTAAAATGTCTATTTGACTTTTTAAACCCTAAATTGTCTATCACAATACAACGCCTGTATATTTACTCACGTCAATACAAAGCTGTCACGTGTCTTTTACATGCGTCGGTGTCTGTAAATATACGGGCGGCGCCTGTTTGCGAATCGTGAAACGGCGGCTGCTTGCAAATATACAGACAGTTGTCTTGTTCGGGAATCGTGAATAGGCGCCCGTTTGTAAATATACGGGCATCCGCCCGTAATATACTACACGTGTCTTACATGTTAAGTGACCCAGATGGTGATGACTGATGATTTTGAAACATTTGGGTAGATGGGACGATGCAATTGAGATACTGGAATATGTTGTGGTGATGAGAGAGGAGAAGCTCGGAACCGCGGACGCTGATGTGGACAATGAGAAGCGGTGGCTGGCGGAGTTGTTGAAAGAATCCGGCAGGAATCGGAGCAAGGGATCCCGCTCTCTCGGGTTTCTTCTTGATGGTTGATTTATATGTGTTTTTCTGTTGTTTCTAGTTCTTATTTTGTAGTATTTACAAAAAATGTATAGTTTTGTAGGTTATTTTTGTTTCTTTTGGTTGACTTCTTTTTTCCGAATCTAAAGTAATGTGTAACTTATAATGCATCATCATGTCTAGTTATTTCGTCACACGTGTTCAACTGGTTGGTGATTGAAATTTCACATGATATGGTTCAATTATATCAACCAATAACTTTTATTTAACCGCTCAAATTATACTATTTTTCATTTTCACCACATAGAATGTTGCGCCTTATTTAGGACCTTGATATCGTTAGGCCAAAGGTGACAACTTAAAAGGAAAAAAAAAACCACACACTAATTTGCTCACTACTACTAAATATAAACTATGTTCCAAGGTTATCTTTGACCAGCGCTTGTTATTCACCAGATGAATTCCAAATGGTGTGTTCAAATGGTGATCCTAATACACTAGTCATGATGGCGAATTGGCGATGTGGTTCATCAGCAAGCCGCGTAAGTGTGCAACACTATTTTTAAAGCAAAGTGTTCCGGTAAGGAGACTTGTTTCGAGGTTCTTGTGGTTGTTGTTTAAGGCTTATTGGAACAACCATAAGAGAATAAAGGGGTTGGACCCAAGGAAATTAGCATGTGATCCAAACCCTTTTGTAGCAATAAATGATTTAAAAGATTTTTAAGAGAGTCAATTTATATTCTTTATTCATGACTATTGATTGAACCTTCAACATACTAGGTTATTATATCCTTACAAAAGACCAAATAACTACCCACTAATTTGATGAGAACTCATTACTAACTGATACAAAAAACAGCGCAGGAAAGTGAATTACATATGAACGCCAACGTGGGGTTGCACCCAAGGAAATCGGTACGCACACAGAGACGTGAGAATGAGAATGGAAAAAAAAATATGTGCATCATCATCATACTCAGTTCCTATCAATAGCAAAGCCAATGTATGGTCCAAGGAGGTAATGTAAGATGCAGGTAATGTAAGATGTAGACAATCTTATCTCTACCTAATAATTCAACTGCAGCTTATTTGTCTAGATACATGCATGTATAAACATTTGATTTGAGCTTTAATCGATCGTAACTCTCTTGAATAGATTTCATTGTTGTTTTTGTTGTGTATGATAGTTTGGTACATAATTTTTAAGTAAAGCACTATTTTGGTTTCTCTAATTTGACAATTAATTATTTCAGTTCAAAAACAAATCTTTTAACATGTGCTTGACGAATCTGTAACTATTATCGCCCTTAACACTAACTTTGTCAGAGGATTAAATGATTACAAAATTTAACAGTGAAGGGTTGAAATTGTTACAACGTTCAAATGTGTAGGGTAAAAATGTCAAAGGATTTTCTTAACTGAAACTATTAATTAAATTAATCCATAACAGCTAAAATAGTAATTATCTCATTTTTTATTTAGGCTCGGTTATTTGTCATTGGACACTTATTTTAAAAAAAACCCGGTTTGGATACCTTATTTAATAACTAATCTTCGCATTTGTATGGTTAAACACACCTCATCCAATCCAAACTCTAATATACTTCAAAATCACTCCGTTATTCAAGTATCTTCTATCAAAGACTCGAATCAAATAAAACCAAGTCATCGTTGATAATTATCCCTGATCAGGTACAGCAATGGCTGCAAATTCATTCTTCTCCACATACATCACACCAACTCTTCCTCCTCGATTTCTCTCGCCCAATCGTCCCCCAAACTCAACACTTTCTCTATCTACTAACTTCGCTCATCGGAATCTTCATACACCCTGCATCGTCACTTATTCTCTCCGCTCAACTGCTCACGATAACCACTCGCCGGCGCCGGAATCCACCGATTGCTCCATCTACAAGAAGTTCCTAGATTCGTTCGTCGTTTTAATCACTTCCGTAGCACTATCGGTTTCTGTATTTGTCACCGATGTTGATTCGGCTGCTGCGTTTGTTGTCACTCCGTCTCGGAAGTTGCAGACGGATGAGCTCGCTACCGTTCGTCTGTTTCAGGAAAATACTCCTTCTGTTGTCTATATCACGAACTTAGCTTCTAGGTATTTTCATCACCAATAATTTATGTGCATATTTGTTTTTGTGGCCCTCATTTTGTTTTTTCGGTTTAGAATGGATTGATTTGCTCAGATTGAATGCGTAATTGTAATGATCCAATTCATTTGGATAGAATCTCTGCATTTTTTGACCCTGGATCACCGGATAAAGATATGGAAATGGTTTCTAATCCAATGAAGTCAATTTCTGTTCAATTGTTTGCTTTTTGAATGAAATTTTGTTATCTAGGCAGGATGCCTTTACTCTGGATGTATTGGAGGTGCCTCAGGGGTCTGGATCAGGCTTTGTTTGGGACAAAAAAGGACACATTGTCACCAATTATCATGTAATTCGAGGTGCGTCTGATCTCAGGTTGGTTAAGTTTTTCCTCTTTATCTCATCTCATTATGTGGAATTTAGGGGTGAATATTGTTTTGTTACATAAGGATGGAAATATGATTGATGAGTTGAATGACTGGTTGCAAGTTGTTAATTGACTTATTAGTTAATTCACAAGAATGAACAAGTTTCAAGACATGAGAATTGACAAAAGTGCAACAAAATAGTAGTTGATGGCTCCCAATAATGTATCATGATGCTTTTGCTTGTCTTGTACAAGTCCATTTATGTTAACCTCATAAAATGCATAATTTGACTAAGTAACAATACATAGATCTTAAACTTTTCTCACCTCATATTTACCTTTGATTTTGACATGTGCTTCAATTTCCTCATTGAGTTGATTTATTTATATTCAGGGTAACTCTTGCTGATCAGACCACATATGATGCAAGTGTTGTTGGGTTTGACCAAGATAAGGATGTTGCAGTACTGCGTATCGATGCACCAAAAGATAAATTGAGACCTATTCCAGTTGGTGTTTCTGCTGATTTGCTTGTTGGGCAAAAAGTGTTTGCAATAGGAAACCCTGTGAGTGTGCATATGCTAATTTTATGCATGAGAATGAGTAATTGAGTATTGTATTTATGCATATCATGCATGTGTGTGTTCTTTAATAAAGTCTTGAACTTTAAATCAATAGTTCTGCTAATAGCTTCTAAAAGATTAACGTTTATTGCATAACCTCTCTAGTCTCTCCATATGTGTGATGTGTGTGAATTAATTAAAAACTTTTAGATTTAAGACTTTCCATTCTTGTAGATGTAGTTTTTTCATGAAACGAAGTTGATATATCGTTGAATGATATACACGAGTCTTATTTAGTGTTCAGTTTCTGTAGAATAATTGAAAAATATGACATAAAGATAAGAAGCTAACAGTGATTCTCTCAATAAGTTGAGCTTAAATAAGACTTGTAGTTGCACATTTATGAAGTGAATCTTAACTAATAAGATGTATTAGACTATTAGCCTTTTAATTAACCTTCTCATTCCAAATATTTGTGATTAGTAGAGACGACTTAAATACTTAATCTGATGGCTCATAATTTTATATATCTTTTTTCAGTTTGGGCTTGATCATACTCTAACAACTGGTGTCATCAGGTATGAATTACTGCTACCAGCAAAATAGGGTTACATTTCATTATTGTAGCTTTTATTTTTAGACCTCCTAAAGATAATACCTGTTTTAAGGAAATTGGAAACATATTAAAATAATACCCATATTAGGAAATAAGCACGCCATTGCTTCGTGTTAATTAATCATAAGCACAGACAAATCTTAATTTATGATTTGATGACTTTTGTGTTTTAACATTTGCAATAACCCTATGTCCCTAGAATAATTTATAAAATGCTATGGCACTTGCAGGGCCCAGTAACCATTAACAAGTGTCTGCATTGGTATACCGATGATGAAAAGTAGTTAAATATGTGATTTACTCAAATTAGCAAAGAAAATTATAGAGTACCAATGTACCATGAATCACAATGCTATCAAACATTGATATTACAAACCGTTTAAAAAGTCAACAATAACAATCATAAAAACCAAATATATAGATAGATTAATCAACTCTCAAGTGGGCAATCTGCTACCACAAAATACTTTCAAGAGGTAAACCAACACTCCCAATGATATAAATTCACTAATCATGCAGGACAAGTAGTTTATTTTAAATTATTTTTTAATCCTAATTCAGGTAAACCAATACTCACAATGCTCTACCACACTGTATCAGTAGTATTTTATATTTTATTTATTGGGCAAGTCTTGACATTGTTTTAGTATCTTTTAGATAAGTTTAATTAGGAATAATTATACAACCATTTATTAAGGCATTTAGGCTCTCGAGCCTAATGAGGTATTATTATTATTAATATCATTAATATTATTTTCACTATTATTATTATGTTCTTTTGTAGTGGGCTAAGGAGAGAAATAAGCTCAGCTGCAACTGGTCGCCCGATTCAAGACGTTATCCAAACAGATGCTGCAATTAACCCTGGAAATAGTGGGGGCCCACTTCTTGACAGCTCAGGAAACCTTATTGGAATAAACACAGCTATATACTCTCCATCTGGTGCATCATCCGGTGTTGGATTTTCAATTCCAGTTGACACAGTGAGTCACAAAACACTACCCACTGTTTAAACTTATCAATCATCTGAAATAATATTTTTGTATAACTTCAATCATATTTGTAATTTGTTTAGGTTGGAGGTATAGTTGACCAGTTGGTGCAATTTGGAAAAGTTACCAGACCTATTTTAGGAATTAAATTTGCACCCGATCAGTCTGTTGAACAATTGGGAGTTAGTGGAGTACTTGTTTTAGATGCTCCTCCAAACGGCCCTGCTGGAAAAGCGGTATATCATATATGATATGTTGCCACGTTTTTTAACAAATCGTTTAAAATTTGTAACTTTAGGCGTGCGTGCGCGTGTGATGTGAGTTGGTTTTGATTTTTTTTTACTTGCAGGGTCTTAAAGCAACTAAACGCGATACCTATGGTAGACTCATACTGGGTGACATTATTACCTCTGTAAATGGAAAAAAGGTTGTTAATGGAAGTGATTTGTATAGAATTCTCGATCAGTGTAAAGTCGGTGAAACGGTAAGTTTTCATCTAATTTTTGTGTTAAGTTTTTCTTAATAGTTCATGTTTCATACTTTTATGTCAATTAAACACATAGTCCAAAATCCAAATTACTGAAGAAACATGCTTTCTGATGAATCTGCACGTCCTTTGTGTTTAAGCTGTTAACTGTCCCCTCTATTATAAAATATATAATTAGTATTATTATTTTAATTAATGCATAAAAATACCAATGCAGGGGTGTTATGTGTTCATTGTCTGTTTTTGAAGAAAATTCTGGCCTGAAATGCTAACTACAGTTTCTAAAAACGGCTAGCTACACCGGCCGAGTTGGTTGGTTCAGCTAGACCGATCAAAACAATTTCGTTTGATGGTTAAAATCGGTTTTAGTTTTCTGCTAAAAAATTGTTAGTTTTTATTAGAATCTGAAAATGATGAAGATGCCTTTTGAATATTATACATATGCATAATTGCAAAGGGCATGGATGAGAGAAAAACCCACATGAGTTGGAAAAACCCAAGAAACCCGTATTTTACATATGTAACACCGTTTTTAAAAAAAAAAATTTATTCAATTTTTTGACTTTTGGTAAAAAAAAAAAAAAACTTTGAGTGGATTTTTCTAAAAATGTTTCATATGTAACGTTTGCTGAAACATTAAATAGACGTGAATTTTTGTTATTTTTTACATGTTCTTTTTTTAAAGTACTGACGAATATATGTATAAATAAAACCAACCTTTTTTCTGAAAAAAATAATAATAATGTTACATATGAGTTTCTAGGGTTTTTCAACTCAAATGGGTTTTTAACTTTTTATTCTATCCTTCCTCTAACTGCATATTCCAAAAATTATAAAAAATTTAAATAATAAAGATAAACAGCCGGTTCCAAGTTCCAAACCATGATAAAACCCAATTTTTTGGACCCTAAACCAACCATATTTAGCGGTTCGACCCTGAATTTCATCAATTTGGCCTATTTTCTTCAATTTGGGTGGTTCGGTTGGTTAAGTGTCAATCTAACATGATCCTTGTGTTGTAACATAAGTTGAATCTTGGTGGTTAGGTTACTGTGGAGGTGTTGCGTGGTGACCATGTAGAAAAGATCCCCGTTGTGCTTGAACCAAAGCCCGATGAATCATAATTCCTCGAAATGTGAGGTCAGGTTGTAAACTTATGATATTGATTACGAGAATTATCTCACTGTATTATTTGACGTATTGTTTCCTAACAGGGGACATGTAAATAGTAAACACTCCTGTATGAACTTGAAACAATATAGTTGTAATTCATTGTGAATGTTGTTATAGTTACATTACCGTTGTAACCACCATGTGTCGCTTTTAATTTTACTCTTCTACCTGCCAAATAGTTTTACCTGCTGTCAGTGTTTGCAACTTCTTTATGTGTTGCACCATTGATTTTGATTTGGTGCACCATTGCTAATTGACAAAATCTTGGTTTACAAAAGCCAGCTCAGGCTTGGAGATAAAGAGAAGCACTAACTATCAACTTAAGCGCACCCACTAAAATCTCAATAATAGCATAAGTGTAGTTAGGGTCTTGTTTGGGATGGTCCAGGTTTCAAAAAAGCAAACCTTCCCTTGACATGAATAGAGAATATATAACATACATTGTGACATACTGAATCAAACAACAGCAAAAAAGTACTAGTGAGGAGTATTAACTATTAATTGCACAAGGTGGTAAGAGAAACTATAATATTGATATCTAAGAGCACATAAAAGACATGAATAGGGTAGCTCAAATCCCTTTGGAAGTTATACTCTCTCCTATCAAATTCAGATGCCAAATGAAGAAACGGACAACTTTAGTTATATACTCATCTATAAGTCAATAACTTTTATCTAACGTCTTCAAGAACTCCTATCCATGATCATGTCATCAGAGAGATGCATGTCTAGCAAATATTGTCTAATCCTCTCGCCCCAAGTCAGTTTGGGTTTTACTTTCCTCCTCTTCCCCTTCACTGTGTTGGTTTTGATTGGTCTTGTGGCGTCGTCATGCGTCTCCTCTTTACATGCATAAATCATCTCTCTTATCTAATCAAAGACACAAGCCACCCATGGGCCATGACTACCCGAAAACCTTTATTTCTTATACGGTTTAACATTATACACCCACACATCCACTTTTATCTTGAAGTTATTGTATAAGATTAGATGAGTGACTCGAGGGAATTGGTTGGGTCTGTTTTTCTTTACAAAAGAAAGAACATGGTGGATTTTTATTATTATTATTTTTTTGAACAGCTATAGCGTGGTCACTCGGTCTCACCATGGCAAACATATCAGTCTTTCACCCAGCGAATCACTGAAAGTGTGGCGACCCCGCCCCACAATTCCAGGAGGAAACACACTTTGTGGAAACACTCTCTGCCTCAGCTAAGAGCTTTTTTTTCTTATGTTCAGAGTGAGAATCCAACTAATGACCTCTCATTTAAGAGGTACACATGGTATCATTGGCCGCCCCTTGATAGATTATTATTCTTTATGTAGAAAAATGTTAGATTATTCAATTTTCATTCATATTTCCTCTTATATCTATGATTTATACGCGAGCCTATAGAGTGCGGGAGGTTGCACTAAGGGCACATTTCAGGGTTCGGGTCACAATGGACTATCTTGTTGGGCGGGTCAGGTAGACCTCCCAGTCGTTGTTGTTCTTTCATCTTCAACTTCATAACTTTCTAAATTCCAACATATCCACACATTATCTAACTTTAGTTCTTAGAAGTCTACCAAAAAGTAGTACATTGGCATACTTGTCCTTTTAGGAGTTTAGAAGGTTGCAAACCGTTTAGGTATACTTTGGCAACTTTCAAACTTTTTCACTTGCTTGTTTAGCAGTTTAGAACTTTCAAACTATTTGACTTGTTTGTTGATAACTAAACCTGTTATTTTATCTGTTTGACCGTTGCAAACAGTTTCATGTATACTGACTGTCAAAATTTAGAATATCACACCCTTGTATAAAAGCTTCCAATACAGTAGCTAAATTTTTTTACAAAGAAAAGGAAGAAAAGGAAGAAAAGGAAAAACAGGACAACCATCCAAATAACTGGAATTATTTTACAAGCAAATATCATAAATGAAGTTTGGGTAGAAAAAACACGTCAGGGGTAACGATGGAATCATACAAAAGTGACTCGATTACATCATGCAGACGTAGGAGACGAAAGGCCGAAATCAAGTCCCCAAAGCTCAAAGGTCCCGTTAACAAAGTCATAGTGTCCACCCTTGAGTGCGAGTGTTTTGTTCACCAACCCGTTTCTCACAAACGGGTAAGTCAACAGGTTTGCAAGTGATACATTCACAGCCTCCTGCACGGTCAACACATTACATTACCCATTATTAGTAAGCTAATTGGGGATTTTTATAAAATAAATATTATTTACCTTTTCACATGTTACACATTGATCATCAAATGATGCACTTCCGGTCTCAGCTTTCACCTTTGACTTTGCTGGGAGAGCAACTTTGACCCAAGCCTCAATGAAATCACTATCATTTTATACCAACATGTGGTGAAAAAAATGTAAGTTATAGAGTTAGAATTGAACATGAAATATGTGAAAACCGGTTTAGCAAGTAGACCGTAATTGTTTTGCATATTAAAAGGGTACTTACGTTGTGTGTGGTCCTTCGTCTGGGAAAGTCATCAGACCATTGATCCCACCACATTTACTGTGCCCGATTACAACTATCTGCTCCACCTGTACCACTCAAATCCATAATTTTCAATTAGAGTACTCACAACATTGATGGGTCGGGTTGGGTCATTTGGGTACTTTAGATTACCTTGAGATGTAGAACTGCGTACTCAATAGCAGATCCCACTCCAGCATATTTAACCTGCGGTTAAGGAGACAACCATGGTTAAATTGTGATTAGTCATAAGTTAATGATAATTAATAATAACAAGTGTGAGTCAACCTTGTCAAAGGGAGGGACCATGTTGGCTACATTACGGACCACAAACGCCTCACCGGGTTGGAAATCCAACACGTGTGATGGGCAAACTCGAGAATCGGCGCATGCAAAAACCATAAACTGTCCCATATATAATAAGTTATTGTGCATTAGAAATGCTTTAAAAATTGTTAATATATATATATCAAACCAATTTATTTTATGGGTATAATTGAGTGATTTGTACCTTTGGGCTCTGGCCTTTGGAAAGTTCCTCGTACAAAGCTGGATTTGTCCTGCACACGTGTGTTCAAACACTTTCAATACATGATTATTATTATTATTTAAAAGATGGTTATAATATATAGATATGGTAATTGTAAAACGTACGAGTATTTCTCGGTTTTGAACTTGGCAAAACCGGTTTTGATCCTCTCAACGGGGTCAAATGCAGGTTTGGTTTCGGGTGTTGAAAGTTGGGCTGTGATTTGGTCGATCTTTGCGGCAGCCACTGGTGCCAACTCTTCTTTTTCACTGCAAGAAATTCATGATGATCACTTCATTAATCGCATTGTTTTGAATAAAATTTTTAAATTTTAACCCAAAATGTATACGACTTGCAAGAACTCTGTGAAATTGATTAGTAACAAGCCTTTTTTTGTGACTGATAATCCTAGCCGCAACATTTTAGTGACAATATTAATTACGGCTGTTTTGGGTTTTATTATCAAATAGCTAGAACCAAAAAAAAAAAAAAAAAAAAAAAAACTAAACTGATGTTGCTAGTTTTGGGAGTTTGTTTGGTTACCTTAGAAGCTTCTTGAGTCCGGCAATTGCCTCGTCATATGAACTTCCCATGTCTCCTCTCTGCAAAACATTTATATTTACAAATTGATTAACTCAATCTTTGTAATCATATCGTAAAAGATACATTTTAAGTGTTAACTTTATTCGTGTAATTTTCGGTTTCATTTGAGAAATGTTAGGCGGTCTATAAGAGTGTACTTATGCACACATGATATGACATAGTGTCACGTATCAAAATTTTAAGCTATTAGTTTAAAAAAAGCTAGATACGCTACTTTCTGTGATTTATATAAAGAGATATGAAAGATTCTTGAAACATAGGTAATCATTTCATTGGCCAAAATGTAGCTAAATGGTTCGACTTAATTTCTTGATTAATTGACATTCTTCTAAAAGTATTGATAAGTATAGATATATATATATATATATATATATGCTTGTCATGTTATGTGTGTCGGTGAGGGAGGTAAGATTTATCTCCTCTCACACTCCTCAGATCCTGCTTTACCGGTAAGATTATACTATACTGAGTCTCCTCATATCAGATTCTACGTACTTTACCAGTAATATACAATATACGTACGTTTGTTTGTTTGTTTGTTTATATATGAATTGCATGGGTGAGAGAAAGAGTACCCAAGTGGGGGTGATGATCGGAGTCGGGGCAGCAAAAACGGGCTCGTTACGGATGAGGCTCGGTGGTGACTGTGAGTTGTTGTTAAGCCGTGCAAAGCAAGTGGAAACGGTGGACGATGACGTTGGTTTTCGGAGAGAGGTGATAAAGCTAGGTGCAAATGCCGCAGCTGTCGCAGACATTGATCACCAAAACGATCCAAGGAGCTGATATGTTCGTCGGAGTTGTGTTTGGGGTTTTATAGTAATTTCACTTCTCCGGCATATGCATGGATTATCCGGAAGATCAGGTTTGGACGTACCATGTGATTCCACGTGTCACCCTTCCATGCTTTCAAACTTCCGTTTTATTATATATATACGTGTATTATATGGGAATATATCACCATCACATCGTTATCCATCTTCATTTATAGAGTGACTTCTAGCTAGGGGCATTAGCATATAACATAATCTAGGCATCTAGCTAAGTACAACTTGTTAATTAGAGGGACATCTCAAACACTCTAAATACAAGTATTAAATTTGCAAACTCAGGTTTCGTACGAGCGACGCATTAGTTTAAACAAATTTGGATTCGAAACCCATTTTTGCAAACCCCCCCCCAAATGCGCGGGTAGGACCTATGTTAAAACTCATCACAAGACCTTAAAACACATTATGAACCAACTATTTTGTGTTCACCCCACCAATGTGCGACAAGATGAAATTCTCATATGAGACATTTTATTTACACACATATTTCCAACATTATATTGAGCTTTAAAGTTAATGTTTCTTTTCTTTAGACCATGTGGAATATGTTGTGGTTGGAAGTGTGTGTGGTTATGTTTGAAGATGGGTTTGGAGGAAATACATAGTGATGGTGAGTGTGTGAGTGGGTAAAAAATAAGAGGGTGAGGTGATGTTTTGTGATTGGTAAGAGAGTGAAGTGGTATATTATTATGGTTAAAAAAACAAAATAAAAAAAAAAGATCATAGCCCCCACTCCCATTCCAACCACGCGGGAATGGACCACGCCACTTTTTCAAATGAGGGGATGGTGTACGTTGGGGGGTGATTGGGGTGGCCACGTGGGATAACCACGCCCAACCACATTGTGCACCATTTGGTCTTATATTACAAAAGCTTCACAAAAAATAAATAAATGTAGTTAAACATAAGAACGCGCCTTATAAAATTTATGATTTATTTCTAATGCGTGATGCTTAGACTTATTGTACATTTAAAGGTATGCTTATTTTGATTTTACGTAAGACTATTTTGATGGTACCTTAAGTTTCTTTTTTTGTATTTATTTATTTAAAAGCAATTAAAAAAAAGATATTTATGTGTTATATATCTTAACGTATTCCCTGTATTATATGTGGTATACATCTTAACGTGTTCCATGTATTATATGTAGTATAAATAATTTTTAAGTGTTTTTATATATGATCGTCTTGCGTACGAAAAACGAAGCGTTTTTTATCGTCTCACGCCTCACGCGATAAAAGGAATCGGATAACCTTAGCTGAACCAAAGTTCTAGATCCGCCACTAGTCGTAGATTGATTTTTAAGTTAACTAAAACAATATGGTTTTATAAGAAATCGCATTTAAACGTACTTAGGTGCTTGAAATATTCAGTATATCATATCTGTCTTTTTCTTACATATAAAGGAAATTAAATGGGTGATAATGAGAGGGATAAGGTGTTATCTATAGGACTTGGTGGGAGATGGTGGTTTATCTTAGTTGGATTTTAACGTTGTTTCCACCATAACATATCTATGGATTAATTGGCCTTTATTTCTAGCCTCATATATATTTCTTTTTTCCAAAATAAATATATACACATGATCAACTGATCGATCTTCTGTTGTATTTTTGTAGTTAAATTAGAATATGATCTGAAATTACAGTTACATACGCAATGAAATTAAAAGCAACAGAACATCAAATGTAACAAACAAAAAATATTTACAAAGAAGATTTTATTTTTACCTTTTAGCCTTTGTATATCTACAAATGTCTCGTCAGTTGTGGCTATTACAAATGCACCTGCTGATATCACAATCTTTGTAATGATCAACTCCGTCTCCACTACCATCCCACACAATTGCAATTGGGATGGTGGCAGTGGAGGCGGTGGTGATCATTACGAAGATAGTATGTGTTGATGTGTTGATGATCGGTAAGTGTTCACACTGAAATATAAGTTGAAGTTGGTCGTGAAAAACGAAATCTTTACACCAAAGCGTAGGACGGTACAGTCCCAATGGAAGTTTGAACGACTGAACACGTGTCGGATTCATTTTGTTAACCGTAAACAAAAAAAGGGTTTTCATAAAAGTGTTCTCGAAAAATCAGTTTCACAATACACATGCACAAGATTGAGAAAATTATAGAAGTTGGTGTTTATGGTAGTACCATGTGATTAGGCATTGTGGGTGTATGAATAACATAAGTTCTTATATAACGTGTTGACATAGTCAACATGTCGACATTCTATTGTCATTCTAAATAAACCTTACCAACATATAGTTCTGTTAAGATATTAGCATGTTTATCAAAGATTTAATATAAATTAATTTGTTCCTCTTTATTTTAATATTTATAAATAATATCGTCCCTTATTGGAATTCGAGTTTTTTGCCACGTGATAATTCTCACAAGAAAAGTTACTTAACATTAACAATGCTCAATGATATAGGAGATGTTTTCGATACAAATCATGTTTTTTATAAAAATTGTAACAATCAAAGTGCTACTTTTTTAATAGCATAGGATATCACGTGCTAGCCAGCGGTAGCCGGACGATGTAGCCAAGGTCGATTCCTTGACCTCCGTGAGAGCGTACTTCCCAGATAAGCGGGAACCAGATGGAATCCGTAAACCCTCTCCCTTCCCCAGGTTTGAACCGGTGACCTCTATCCGATGTGCACTTTCTCTCCATCATTAGAAAAACCTGAGACCTTCTAAAGGGAGAGCCCAAGTTCACACCTCCGTCTAACCACGTACTTAAGATAGAAATCATTGGTAACCAAAGTGCTATTATAAATAATATAATGCTAACTTCCAATTCTTTTAAATAATGAGATCCAGAGTGATAGTATAAATAACAAGGTTGTTATAGCAGGATATTCAGTGGCTATCTCAAGAATATACGACGGCTATGTAAAGGATCCTGATATACAATATTTGTCCTTATTATTATTTTAGCTTGTGTAAACGTAGTTAATACTTCGTTTGAATTATTATATATGTTTACTAACACGCTATTGAGAATTGTTCACAGGAATTATGTCCTTTCTTATAGACAGGATATATGAAGGATCCTTGATCTGCCACCTTA
>WOUH02000045.1:8239149-8256408 GCA_009936405.2 Stevia rebaudiana
ATATAGCGAGTCGTTCAATATGATCGATGACTTTGATCCTGCCGGTCCGTCACGCCTCCATTTGCGGTGTCATCTGCGGTGGAAATTTGGGGGTGTGACAACATGACAATGAAATGGTAATGATCCATTTCATTCCCTTGTCCATTCTATTACCTCGTCCATTCCATTCCGTCGTCCATTCCATTATATCGTCCATTCCATTCCGTCATCCATTCTATTACCTCGTACATACCCTAATATACTTTGATTTTGAAATAGATTGATTTAAAAAAAATGTATAAGCAATAACGAGTACACTTTAATCAAGCCTCTTATGAACCTTTTTTTCCTACTAGTTTTCATGTATATAAATAATCGTATCGCCATTACTAGATTAGTTTAATCACTGCCTATAGGTTACCTCTTACTTGTGGTCTTGTACTAATCACATGTGAGTTTATTAATAAATGTATATAATTAATGAAAAGTCTTTAATTTTGTTGTATATTCACGTCTATCACTAGCCATGGCATGCCTATTATTTTCTTGATCTAGTTGTAGTTTGTTCTTTACGAAAATATACAAGCTTTGATACTGATACATGCATATTATATAGGTAATGAAGAATAAGTAAACCATATGAAAGTGATTGTGAGGATCTAAGATGGAGGGGCATAATTAAATTGTCTCATTTATTTTTATCTGAAACCATGTGAAACAATATTTTAAAAACCGATACTTAATTTTAATCATACTGGATTTTGTTCAACCGGTTGAATCGGGTTGTGCCGGATGGTTTAATCGGTGTCGCACGGTTCAACTGGTCTGACTAGTTAACCCTGTAATTACACCTAAAATATAATCTAAAAGTAAATAATTCCTAAAAAAAAGTTAAAAACAGTCTAAATTTAATCCATAACCAAAATATAATCCAAAAACATATTTAAAAGTAATAAAACTCCCAACAAAGGTTAATAAAAAGTATATGATATGTTTTGAACATTGAAGTGTTGAATACATTAATCTCACGATCGCTTAAAAGATGAAATTCATTGTCACTGTCCGTTTCAAACCGTTCAACATTGGTCAGTACGTTAATAGAAATTTTAATTTCAAAATTTTCATCTTGTACCTTATTAATTTGCCACCTTTTTCCCCCTAGATACAAAACCGGTGTGCCGGTTGAACCGGTTAAACCGGCGGTTCGGCAAAGAAAAAACCAGCACAGAAAACCGGCTATTACTGCACCGGGTGTTTGAACGAAACACGGTTGAACCGCCCGGTTCAAACCGGTTTTCGAAACATTGCATGAAACACAAGTATTACAATCGTAAGTGACCTTAAACCACCCTGTTCGGTTTCTGGAACCCGCTTTTCTCTTTTTCTCTTAGTAAGTTTTAACTGAGCATTATACTCGCGCGAGCAAGCTGCAACTCGTGCTTGTTGTGACGGTGTTGTCAAGCAACCGGTTGTAACCAAAAAGACAACTCGAATTTGCCCCTTTCATCCTAACAAAAGGGTATATGTGTTATAGTATTATTTGATACCAGTAATATCTTATGTTATATGATGTCCTCTACTTATTTTTAGGTATTATTTACTTGTGATAAAAAGGTTACATACTTAAAAAGTTTGTGTATTACATCGGCTGAACATTTTTGTTATATTAAAGTTTTTTTTAAGTTAATTTTCCTTTTTGAAATAATTTCAACTTTTGTATTAACTTTTTTGTGTAACTAGTAAATGTTAATTCAACTATGAATGAAATCGGATTCGTTAACCTTTCGACCGAAGTCATTCACACCAACTGATGTATGACCTCTTCAGTCTCATGTTTCTATAAGGATTTTAGAGATTCCACCTATTGTGATCCGAAATGCACCTTATACGTTCAAGCTTTCAAGCCCGAGCTGGTGAGCTAGTCTTTTTATCACCTAGCTACTTTACAACCTCCTTTCGTTTATATTTTGCTTATAAAAAACAAGATTGCAAAATTCAAAATGGCATTATCAAATAGCATCTTTCATGCTTGTTATAAGATCGACTGATTGTTTTATAACGTTTACGTTAATAAATTGAACGCTTACATAACACAATTTCCAAAATATGGATTATGAAATTAGCTATTACTAAATTCAATTTTTTTCTTGGCATGAGCTGCATGGAAATTCCCATGTCATGAAAGAAAGCGGGCAACAAGGTGTACATAGGGATGGTGTTCCACAAAGAGACGGCTGGCTACGTCTTCCGTTCAATAGCAACTCGTGAACACACCTACAAACCTAATTTTTAAAAAATCTATCAAGTTCTTGCTTTAATGTGTTTGATTCTCGGTAACTCGAAACGTTTTCCTTTAATATATTTCTCTTTCAACACGATCGTCAAGAAACAGATGTGCATCCGTCACATGTACAACGTAAGAGCATTTATAGTAGTTTCTTGCTTTCTTCATCCTTATCTGTGATATTTTCAATTAAATAATATTTGTTTTTATCTTTATCATTTGTCACATTATTATCTTTTATCCCTCCTCCATCAAAATTCTTATATCTCTATTTTTATCTAATATAGAGGTGAACAATAACTTCTTTTTTTCTTTAGGCCACAACCACTTACATAAAACATCACATTTTAGAATAACTAGAGTTATCCAGTGCGCGCGTTGCGGCGCAATTACTGGGTGTGTCGATGGTTAAGATAGAAAGTTCGATTAAAAGAAACGGAGCTAAAATATAAGGTGCCTAAGTTATGTTGTTACGGAAAGTTCTGAGTTCGATTCTTCGGATGTTTAGAATCAACCAAGTACAAAAGCATTCAAAATAGAACTATATTATGCACCTACTTTGCCTGTTATGCAGCATGTGTTTTTACAAAAAAAATGGTCATATTTAGTCAATGCACATATCGGTTTTAGATATTGGTAGGTTTGACAAACACCTACTTTGCCAATTATATAATTAGTGTTTTATAACTTTATATTACATTTTCATACCAAAGGGGCATTGCCTGGTGGTATCACCCTGACTTTCCAAATGGGAGGTCAGGGGTTTGAAACCCTTCCAAAGCAAAAAATATGGCTGAAGAAGGTCAGGGGGTTTTCCAACTGGTTTCCTCCTGGAGTGGGGGCGTGGGGCACACCTGGTAATAGGTGTTGCCAACATGCACCGGCTCGGGAAGATCCTAGAATTAGGTGTTGCTGTAAAAAAAAAAATTTACATTTCGATTAAATCTCATATCTTTTTGATCAGGAAGAAGGTCCATAAGATGACTTCTTTTGTTACTTCCTTCAATAACAATACTACAAATACTTTTAAGCAATACACAAAGTCAAAACATTGTAAAAATAATTAGAATCAATTCAATAAGTGTAGCAAAGATAATATAGCAATAGAAAACACAAATGATAGACAAATTTTAATATCAAATTACCATGGCTTTGTCGCATGCATGCAGGTCAACTGATTTAACTTTTATGATGGTTTAGAAAGCTTCCTCTGCCAAAGATGAAACAAAAAAACTCCCATCATTGTCGAGTATTTATCTATTGTATCATGAAACAAACTGAGATAACAAACACAAAATTTTAAATTTTCATTTAGTAAACACTTTAAGCAAAATTCAACATTAGGAACAGGATTCAACAACGATTAAATGCCAATTCATCAAGGATTCAAAACCGAATCTATAATAGAACTAAACATCAAGTAGGTAATGAAAGGTCTCCATAGTAAAACAATAAAATGAAGCCTTAATTATATGATTAGCTTCTGAACATTTGCTTTCTTCGTATGTTTATCATGAAAAGAAAAACATATTTGGCTTCTTTTCGATGTAAATTACCAGTTGCTTATAATAGAAGAGCAAAATTACATTAGATTGTTTGCGTGTAGGTTTGTACTCTAACACCTCTCACTCGACTTGCAAAACTCAGTCAGCAGATGGTTTCTCCAAGATAAGATGAGCTTGAGCTATACTGGACAAATATAATCATATCCTACATATTTTATTAACTGAATAATGGGACATCAAAACCTTTATATGCATAAAATTAAGGTTAAAGTAATTAAACAAATAACAATGTTGAAAACTCACCAAAAGGGCTCTGCAATTAAGTTCTGATTTCAGACCATCAAGTTGGTTAGGGCAATTTATTTAATCAAATTTGATACACCTAAAAATATTACTCACAAATCCATATCATATTGCAAATGTGTATCAAATTAAGTTCGTATTAACAGATACCGCAACCGTAGCGTCAGTGTTGCAAATGTGTAGCCGTTTAACACGCTGGGATTATAAATGGTTTGCAAACCTTGAAATTATTCACAAACTTATTGTCACATATTATAAATGATCCGACCGACCCTCTCTCAACACACGCATATACACTCCAACCCACAAAATTACGAAAATGCCACAGTTACTGTTGAGCAGAGCAGTAGCAAGATGGTAAATAAAAATCATTGTATTTTTAATACATAGGTTAATCGTCACGCAGAAAACGAGAAATCAATCGTCACTAACAGGCACACAAACCCCACCGGTCTATCTGTACGTTTTTTTTAACTTTATTTTCTGTAGCTGTACGTTAACAACCCAACAATATAATTGAGAAGAGATGTTGCCGCTTAAATAAATTCCACGTGGCACCATATCTCAGCTTCCCTTGTTCTTCGGACTCCAAATTTGTTCCTAAACTGAAATCGTATAACCATTTTCAAATCCGTTCATCAAAGAAAATAAAAAAATAAAATAAAATAATCCAACAAGCATCCCAACAAGAGAGTCCCACATGGTCAAAGCTTGTAAGAAAGATCTCTGAAACACACAGACTCCCTTCGTACTTTGGTGATTTCACATTTTTCTAGGGTTTTGTTTTGTAAATTGGTGCTTAATTTGATCGGAGTTTGTAGATTTTGAGCTAATTCAGCTGCACCGTACAGGTAATTGTTCATTTTGTCGTTTGTTTATCTGTTGTTTATTGTGATTTTGTGAGGGGATCGGAACTTTGGGTTTGATTATTACATGGAACCTTAATTTGTGAGGAAGCATATCTGCAGTATCTGTTTGTATGTTGTTTTGACGGATGCTTTAGTGTTGTGTTATAACTTATAATAGATGTTTTGTTGAAATGATTTTGATGATTTAACATCGGAAATGGGTTCTAAAGTAATAGGCTTCATGATCTAGGGTTTGTACCTTTTGGAGTAATTTTTGAAATCAATCACTAGGAAATCTGCAGAAAATGAAAAACCTGTAGGTGCCTAACTTATCATCTTGATTAACAACATCATAAGATGTATTCTGCAAAATTTAAAACTGGAATGATCAGGTTTGTTGTAGAATATGCAACTGTAAATTGTAATCTACTAATCTTCATTTAGTTAAGCTTAATGCATCTCTTAGATTATTACATCGTAGGGGTAATTTCATCAGAATTTAGAAATGAACAGATTTTATGGCATGACATGATCGTTAACCATGATTCATGAATGCTTCCAGTTGTTTTCATGTGATAATCTTATTCTTCCTCTGTGGGGCAGTTAATTTAGTGACACTATTGTTGTACAATCAAGATTGATTAGTAAAGCATTACATTAGTATGTTTGTAAAAATGTTAATAAGTTGTATTATTCCTACATACATGATACATGTTTGAATTAAATGTGTATGTACTTGTTTTATGGGTCTTCAGTCAGACATTTGATGCGAAGTTGAAAGCAATAATGAGCTACAACTACTATGTGAACTGCTCATGTGATTTGAAAATGATATTATATCTATTACTTACATTTTTTACATCATAATGCATTAATGTGATAAAGTAGTAGGCTAGTAGCATCAATTAATATTAATCCCAATATTGTACCATAAGTCTTGAACTCGGTATACATAAACATCATAAACATATATACTGTTGTAAACAAAAAAATGAAAACATATATACATGATCTTGCTAGCTGTACTGTTCTGCATTAGGTTCCATTGTATAAATTTGACTTAAATTGAAATCAAAACGCTAATAAGTAAACAAGAGGTAATATATCCGAAAACATCAAATACCGGCAACAGGAATCGATTAACAGATCGATATGCTAGCTTTAACTATGTAATGGTCACATATGTTGAATTATCTTACTAAAATATGAGTTTGAACTAATAATAATACTCTAAACCCATATTCATGGATCTGACATTTTTATTACTCTGTTATATATTTTATATTTGTATGTACATCTTCATCTTAGTATTTTAGATTAAACTTTTATAGTTTCTGTTACACAGATACTTATGATATGACTGGCGCGTAAGCAATACTAACAGATCTTCTCAACTATGGCTTCTGGTGTAAAGGGTCCCACTGCAGTTGAAATAAGTGGTGGTGATTCTATGTCTGTGGACAAACTGCCTGAGGAAATCAATGAAATGACTATCAAAGATGACAAGATTGAAAAGGTTTGACTTGTTGACTCCATCTGGATATTTTTCTTCCATTTGGTTGGTGTATTAATGCTGAAATTCTCTAAAAGCTGCATTTTTGTAGGAAATGGAGGCGACGGTTGTAGATGGACATGGTACTGAAACTGGTCATATCATTGTTACAACAATTGGAGGTAGAAATGGTCAACCTAAACAGGTAAACCTAATAACTGTCAAAATATGAAATGAGCATATGATTTTAATATTTTGTTTTTACAAGAATTTGCGTGTTGCTTTTGAAGTCACTTTTATGCTATATTAAAAGGAAAGAAACTCTTGTTGAAACTTGTGTTTATGAAAAGGTTTGATAGCGCTTCATGTCTAAGGCATATTAAGATGAAATAAATGAAAGAGTAAACTGCAGTTTTCGTCCCTGAGGTTTGCAAGGATTAACAGTTTTAGTCCACTCTTAACAGTTTTCGTCCTTAACGTTTCAAGTCTTAACTGTTTCCGTCCCTAACGTCTCAAGTTTTAATAGCTTTCTATAAAGGGTTTAGGGACGAAAACTGTTTAAGACTTGAAACCTTAGGGACGAAAAGTGTTAAGTGTGGACTGAAACTCTTAAAGCTTGCAAACCTCAAGGACCAAAACTGCAGTTTACTCTTTATGAAACATCAAAAGAATTGTTAGAGAAATTAATGTATTAGTTTTTAAGCTTTTTTTATTAATTTTTTTCTTTATTTTATTTAACTTTAATTTATTGATTATCACTTGCAGACTATAAGCTATATGGCAGAGCGTGTTGTTGGCCAGGGTTCTTTTGGAATTGTTTTTCAGGTGCAAGTTAATCACATTTTTTTACTCAATTATTGTAGAAGTGACAATTTTGACTCATTTACTAATGAAAGATTTAAGAGTGGATTTGGGTTATGAATTATGATTTATCTTGAACATGTCAAATGCGTTAAATAAAAAAGTTTATCTAAAACAATATTACAAGCTTCTAAATCCTTTTATAATTTAAAATATAAGTTATTATGGTACTAACATAGTTTATGTTATCCTATTAAATGTTTTACCTCACCATATTGGCTACTTTTGTATCATTAATATAATTTTTGTGACCTTGTGTTATGCAGGCAAAGTGTTTGGAAACAGGAGAAGCAGTTGCAATCAAAAAAGTATTACAAGATAAACGTTACAAGAATCGCGAACTGCAAACCATGCGGCTTCTTGATCATCCAAATGTTGTTTCACTCAAACACTGCTTCTTTTCTACAACCGACAAAGATGAGTTGTATCTTAATCTGGTTCTTGAGTATGTTCCAGAAACCGCGTATCGTGTTGCAAGACATTACAGCAAGGCGAATCAGAGGATGCCTATGATATATGTCAAACTCTACACCTATCAGGTCTGTATTTACATGCAAAATACGCCGCTTTTTTTTTAATTATTATCTTCCATTCATGTATTTAATGAAATGATTGTGATTATGATTCAGATATTTAGGGCATTGGCTTATATTCATGCGATTGGGGTTTGTCACAGAGACATTAAGCCTCAAAATCTTTTGGTATTTATATAAAACTTATCTCTTATCATAATATGAAGCTTTCTTTAGGTTTGGTTTTACAATCTACAAAATTTGTTTTTCTGCAGGTGAATCCTCATTCTCACCAACTCAAACTCTGTGACTTCGGGAGTGCAAAAGTTCTGGTAATATGTTTGTCTGTTTTTATATATAATAATATAAAATAATGTAAATCTATTTCTTACCTATTGCACTCTTTTTGAGACCAAAATACTTCTTATATTTATTGATTTGTTGCCAATCGTGAAGTTTTCTCTCCAAATCCAACCAATAATATTGTTAAAAACTGGGAGATTAGAGGTGACAAAATAGGTGGGTCGAGTAACAGGTCAACGGTAGTTTTCATCTGCATTATAACAGATATCAGACATGAAAACCTTTTTGTTCAGTTTATGTAAATTAATAAGTAGTGTGAAATATGATTACGTAAGCATTATTTCACTAATTTTTTTTTTTATTTATTTTGTTTATTTTTTTGTGAAAAACGGTTTAGGTGGTATGCATTATAATTTATAAGTATCCTTTGGGTGACATTTGGCCTGTTTTCTTCTTTTAACCAAATTTCTTAATGTTTTCCTGTTTGACCCATTGGAATTAGGGCATTAACAGTTGACCAATGCGTAAGTAAATGGGTTGAAAAACTTAAATGCCACATACTATAAATGATTGTAACTTAGGTGTCATAAAATTCAGGTAGCTAATAATATTCATACCATTAAATTATTTGTCTGCTATATTAACAGGTCAAAGGGGAACCAAATATATCCTACATATGTTCGCGATACTACCGTGCACCCGAACTCATATTTGGTGCAACTGAATACACAACTGCAATTGATATCTGGTCTGTCGGTTGTGTTCTTGCTGAACTGCTTCTTGGACAGGTTATTTTGTACACCAGATCTTTTTTAATTTAGCCGAAAATTTTACAATTTTTAAAGTTCTTATTTAATCACATAATAGTAATCAAGTTTCAAAAGTGTCCAATTAGGTCATTGATGCATCTTTTGCCCAAATTGGGTCACTAAACCTTCAAATCGGGTTATCATTGGATTTTGTCTGTTTCAAGAATGTAATGGAAGATAAGATGTGAGAGTTATGTAATTATATTAAAAATTTTAAAAACTAGTTAATTCTATTAAAAAATAGAAAAGAAAAACCTAAAATCCATGTCACCGCTCATATTAGCATAAAAAAAAAGAAAAAATAATTTCTTATTGAAACAAAAAGAATTATGCAAAAAAAATCATGTTAAAACCCATAATCTAAATAAAACATGAACGCGGAGTGACTTAATTAGAACACTTTTTAAACCTGAGTGACTTAATTGGAACACTTCTGAAACTCGGTTACTATTCTACAAAGTTACCTTAATATTTAATTATTTATCCTTTTTTTGTTATTTTGTACTCAGCCTCTTTTCCCAGGTGAAAGTGGAGTTGACCAGCTTGTAGAGATTATCAAAGTATGTTCTATGTAAAGATTGTATTTTAATATTTTCCTGTATCATTTTTGTTCTTTATTAATTTTTTTTTTTGATATTTTGTGATTAGGTTCTTGGCACACCGACTCGTGAAGAAATCAAATGCATGAACCCAAACTACACAGAGTTTAAGTTCCCACAAATCAAGGCTCATCCTTGGCACAAAGTGAGGATCATACTTTAATCTCCACCGTAGATTAGTGATGGTAATTCTGTAATTTTTTAAATTATCTAACACATTAATGTGAAATAGATTTTCCACAAGCGGATGCCGCCAGAAGCTGTAGATCTTGTTTCAAGACTCCTTCAATATTCTCCGAACTTGAGGTGCACTGCGGTAAGTATATTCCAATTTCTCTAAAATCTTCTCATTATTAATTTTGCTTATTATTTACGCGTTGTTGTATTGCTTCTCAAATGGGTTGAAATGTGCAACTTTTTATATTGCTCAAAACGGTTCTGTTTGAGTTGATCCAAATCCCTCCTTTTTAGAAGAATTTGAGTTTTTGTCACAAATAGTTATCATGTAAAATATATTAAAAGCTATATTTAGGAGGAGATCTTATGCATAAAAAGTACACATGTGGTAACTTACCCATACTACCCGCTTCCTAATTTTGTTTTATGTTACCTTTTAGAGATAAAACATAACATGTATTGACCTGTTCAATAGCCAATGTGTTGTAATTGCTAACTTCTACTAGAAAAAATATTTACCAAATTTGAATCTAAAATTTTCTAGACCTAAAATAAACACAGTTGCATTAATATTCCATTTATTTATTTTGTTTTAATAACAGTTGGAGGCTTGTATCCACCCGTTCTTCAACGAACTTCGTGATCCAAACACTCGTCTTCCAAACGGACGACCTTTGCCACCACTCTTTAACTTCAAACCTCAAGGTTAGTTCCTAATAATAATATTATCACCTTATACTCCAATGTGACCTCTTATTAATAATAATCAATCTCTTGCTAATTACGTTGTTTGGGATTAACAGAGCTAAAAGGTGCATCGGTTGAACTTCTGGCTAAACTCATACCAGAACATGCTCGAAAGCAGTGTCCTGTTGTTGGCAGTTAACAAATGAAAGACGATCGTCAATATTATTATGTATCAATGCATTGATTAATGGTAATGGTATGTCATGTTTATCTTTGGTTTGACTTAGACTCTGGCAAGTGCCAATATCCTTTGTTTGTTGTGCTAGATTTATTCTCGAAAGAGATAATTATGATACTAACTTGTGGTTTTTGTTGTAATTTCATTCGCGAAATGGTGCATGGTGATGCATACTTGTAGCTTTTCATGGGTAGTGGCGGTGGAGATGGTTTCTTATATAGATATATATGGATAAGGAATGACTAATGAGATATGAGAGATTTTTAGAAATTGAGAGATGGATTTAAAAATGATGTTTTTAGTTAAATTTTAAAAATGCGAATAAAGAATGAGATGTGAGTGTTAATCAATGCAAAAATCATTTGTAAATTAGTGAAGATAATCTTAGGCTTGGCCATATTTGTAGTTGTTTAGAAGTAGATTAATGGTTGTAGCTTGGTGTCCACAGTCCATGGTACATGGTGCAAAACTTGGTTTAAACTTTAAATTTAAGCGAGCGAATCAACAAGAACTGCAACGGACCTGACCAGGTGTAGGTAAGTATGGTCTAGTTCTCGGCTTGAGGTTTTTGGTTTGGATTAGTTTGGGACTAAACTTGTGCCTTGAACCAATTCTAATCTCGTGTAGAGTAAGCATGTTAGTATAAGATTTAGGTTAAGTTGGCATGCTTTAAATGACTTTATTGAATCTCTTATTGGCTAACCTTTTATTAAGATGGAGACTAAGTCAACACTAACATAAAAAAGGTAATTTTGAATAGATGTAATCAACTTTCGATTTACTCATATATATATTTTTTTCAATTATTACACTTTACTTTAAATAATTATGTTTTAATCTTACACATTTACCTGTAACATTTCGATCATCATGACATTTGTAACTTGAGTAAAATTACATTTAGTCCTTACAAGTAAAAATTCTGAAATACCCTTCACCGAACCAAACAAACTACATGTGTTAACGAGTTGAATGATATTGGTACAAAATGCATAGGAAAAAAATGTCATTTCAAGATGAAAATAGTTATTTTGAGCAAACTATAGAAACGAACTTTAATACAAAAAAATATACATAAACATATAAATACAAATTAACATAAAATAACATAAAATAACAAAAATAAAAATTAACTTGAACTACACTCTAATCTTTAGCTGTTGAAAACATATTGTTGTTATATAACTAGCTATTTCAGTTGGAAATACATCTATATATATATATTTTAACAAGTGTATTTTTCAACGACTACTAATTATAGTCTAAGTAATTTTTAAATTTTAAAGTTCACTTAAGTAGTTTATTATTTTTAGTTTTAGTGTATTGAATTTTAGTTTTATTTATTTTTTGTTAACTTTTGTTGTTTATGTATTTTTTAAAAGTGGTGTATGCTTAGCTTACATATTAATAAATAATAAAGATGCTTAATCTACACATGATTTAATAAGCTGACAAAGTCATGCTAAGTTTGTCTATTTAGCGTACATTTTATACTAATAGACTTAACTACATGCGATTCAATAAATAAAGAGACTGTCAAGCTATGTTAAGTGCGAGAAAAGAGTTAAGGCTATCCGATGCGTCCGAGTGAGTGGAGGCTTGAGTGAGTGTGTCACGCGTGAGAGTGACTCACCTGGGTGAGTCAAATGGTGGAAATGTCCAAGTGAGTGGGGGTGTGAGTGGGTAAAAAGTAGAAGATTAACGTGGTATTTTGTGATTGGTATGAGGGTGATGTGATATATTATGATTAGTTGAAAAAATAAAATAAAATGAAAGGCACTCACCTGCGTGGCTCCACTCACTCACTTGGGTGATCACGCCCACAAAAGTACAAGCAAGGTGGTGTAGGGGCGTGAGTGGAGTGTGAGTGCATCCAGTCACCTAGTACACCGGGTAGTCTTACATCCTATACCAAAAAGTGATTGACATGTCACGTTAAATGTGTCAGGTTAGCCTACATATTATACTAACATGCTTAGCAAGACACGAAATTCAATAAAGTAGCCAATAAGCCATATAAATGTTATAATGTGCTTATTATTGTAAAAGTTTTTTCTTCATTTAAGTTTTACAATTTGATGTTTTGTAACGTTCAAATTATATGTTGAGGCTAGCCTATTATTAACATGTTTTTTTGTTTTTCTTTTTCAAATTTTGAAATATGATGTTTTTACGATCCAAATTTTGACGTTGTGAAGAAATTACTTTTATCAACGTCTTGTTTGTCTTAGTCTTAAATGTTTTAGAATATGATACATTGTGAAATTCAAATTTATCATTGTGACGTGCTTAGTTTTTATCAACGCCTTCAACATGATTTTTTTTATTAAAACGGAGTTGTTGATGTACACTCTACTTGAATTCGCAAGATGAGAATTAGTGTACAAGGCATCGAAACCACATTTAAAAATTTCAACCGTTCCACCATATGGCAAGTGTGGGTTTACTTTAAATGATAATTTGAACCTATAATAAACTAATTAACTATTAGACACCAATGAACACTATATTACTTAGTTTTCGAGAAGACAACCCTATGACCTTCCAATGTGGAGGCTTGGGGTTCGAGTGTTATTTTCAGTGGGTCTTTCATGTGGTGAGTTTCGTTTGAAATGGTAATAAGTGAGAGCGTCGAGTGCGTTCATATACATGAGTGACCTTTCACAAATTAATTTACCTTTTTTTAATGGCGAATATTAAACTATTTTTAATTACACAAGATATTAACTAAACTCTTTCTACGAGAATTTAAACAGTAGTCTTTAAAGTAAATTATACTTTAAGAGACAAATCTATAACAATTGACTTAGTCACACGTTCAGAAAGAATTGATTACCTGAGTGGTTCATGGACCGACAAAGAAACAACGTATTAGACGCGTGTAACGTTGTAACCCATGTTATCCATTTTATTATTTAATTTTCGTGTTTCATTCTTCCATCCATGCATATTTAAACATCTTTTTCATCTCAGATTCATAAAAACAAAACTGTTCCACAAATTACAAGTACTCATTTCGTTAGGTAACGATCTGTTGTTACAATGTTGGATCACTTTTTTCTTCAACTGCATTTCGATTGTTAGCTTCAAATTTGCTGCGATTATAGTCGATTTCGGTAAATTTGTCGAAATTTGTTAAATTTTGATGTTAATTTTGTTAAATACAAGAAATGGCTTGTAATGTGGGTTGTTAATGTTGTTCACTTGATTTTGTGTTGTGCTTGATGGTTCTTTCAGTGCGATCATGACTAAACCGGAAGGTTGAGGCTGGTTAGGGTTTTTCCGTTATCGATTTCTGTGTGTGTGATTCCATAGATGATATCATGGCCTTTTCTATTTGTTCAAGGCGTATTTTTATTTTGTACACTGTTCAACTGTATTAATATTTCATCTTTGTGCCTCTTATGATTTTTTTACAATTTTGTTTGATTTTGATGGTGAATCTTCCTCTTTATGTTGAACAGATTGAAAGCTTCTGTCTGCAGGACTAAAGGTTACAGAGAAATGGTATTCTTCCTTAACCTAACCCTGATTTATACTCTTTAACCAAATTTCAATTTCTTGTTTTTTCTTTTTCTATTTATATTGATTTCACTTGTACAGGATAATCATATTCCTAAAGAGGAGGATAATGATATTAATTGGGATACTGAAGATGAGTTAGAAATCCAGAATATAGTCCCATCATCTTATTCAACTTTAGTAACTAGGAATTCTGAAGCTATCATTAGCAACGAAGAGGTATATTTCTCTGTTAAATGGCTAATTATAACCTTAATATATCATACGAGTTATAACCTTTTGTTATAATGCAAGTTATATGGAGTAAATAGGTTATATATCATACAATTTATAACTTTCCTATATTTGAAGTTAAATTTCCTTTATAAAAATTGACTTTTTTCTCTTTATGTTTGCAGGCAAGTTCATCAGCAGGTTATTCAAACTCCAATCTAATTCAGCATTTTCTAGGGATGGGTTTTCCTGAGAATTTGGTTTTAAAAGCAATCAAAGAAGATGGTATATAATATAATTATTCATTTAAAGATCAGGTTTTACTGGGAGATCATGATTTACAACTTTGTTATTTCATATATGTAGTGGAAGGTGACACAGAGTCTATACTGGAAACCCTGCTTACACTTACAGTGAGTGAAATTTTCATTTCCTTAATTATTTAATTATTTTTATATAATCTAGTACATATACATGTGATCATTTTGTTTGGTGTACAGAATAAGATTTAAGTGGGCAGATATTATGTGACTATTTTGGTCAAAAGATATGCAGAGTATTTTTGAGATATATATGTTTTTATGACTCTGATGATGTCTTGCAGGCTCTTGATAATTCTCCAGAGGAACAAAGCTCATGTGATCTCAATTCTCACCAGCAACAACTATGTGTAAATAATGATGAGTTATCTTCTGATTATGATGAGAGTCTTTTTGAAGATTTCTCTGAATCTGACAGTTGGTCTGATGATGAAATTACTGTGAGTTTATATATGCTTTGGGTTTTGTTTTTCTTTTTAAACTAACATCATTAGCATATTAACTAAATTGCAGTAACTAATAATTTTGCTAATCAATAAAGCATATCCTTATTGGTTTACTTTATTTGTCGTTAGCAAGAACTACATGTTTGATGCACACATAGAATAATATTAATAATCACTCGCACATGCATTAATATGTTAAGAACTGTGAGAACCGCCTTATCCATTATATTTTTTATTATATAAATTGACTTCAATATTAATTTTTTAAAACTATGGTAGTTATAGCTTTTTTGTCAAAATGTGGTATGTACATATCCTTATTAAATATAAATACACCATAGATTAATAAAATTAAAGGCTACAATTAAGGGGGCATAAAGTTAACCTCCCTCTACTTTAATTAACAAAAAAAACTAGTGGCTATAATTGGTTCTTTTGGTTCTCAATTGAGCATCCCTGTTTGTGTGTGTGTGTGTGTGTTACCTTTTGGAGAATTAATATATATTTTAAGTTGTAAAACATTTATGGAATATGATATTGATCTTATATAGGAAATTGTTGATTTATCAACTATACACGATCCAACAATATTATCATTGGCAAGTATGGGATATACAGTGGAAGAAGCTTCAGCAGCAATGGAGAGATGTGGTGTGTATGAATTATGATTAAAAAAAAAACTATTTTTTGTCTACTTATCTGAGGTGGAAAAATGTTTGGATTTGGTAGCTGGTATATGGTAATTTTATGCATTGGTCAAAGCGGGTCAAGTTGGGTTGTGCCAATCCAGTAACACATTTTTGTCCATTATATTTGAATTTAAATAGTAAATGCATTTAATATGATTTTTTCAAAAACCATATTACAAAAGAGTTATATATATCTTTGGAATAAAACAATTGACAACAGTGTAAGCATTTGTTTGACTCAAGTCAACCCATTTCATTTTTAGCTAATTTTATAAATTGTACACGTTGGACCTGTTACTGTCAAGAAGCTGCTTATTTTGTTAAACTGAAAAGGCTAAATTTTTTAAGTTGAGCCAATTATATTTGTTTATGCTTTGATAATTAAAGGATAAATTATTAAAGATGACTGTTTTTGCAGGTCCTGATGCCTCAATTGATGAACTAACTGATATTATTTATGCGGCTCAAATGGCAAAGGCAGACTCTAAATTCTTTGAGGAAGAGGTGGTTACTTTTCTTGATGATTCAGTTTCTAAAAACTAATAAATACTATAAATGTCAACTGCAAGCAATTTACTAATTTTAATGTGTTGGTTTGGGTAATATTTGATCTCTAATGGATCAATGGCCTAAATTAAAAAAGAATTGACTAAAAACGAAACATGTCAAATCAGTCAAAAGTTGCCCATGTGCATTTTCAATGCAAACAAGCATTCAACCTCCTAATTTGTTATGTTAAAAAAAATGATTATCATTTTTATTTTTATAGAGTGTTTTGCAAAAAATTGCATGCTAATGTGTTTAGGTACCAAGGGTATAAGTAACAAGTTTGGGTGTTATGTTTTTAGTTTTATAACGAGTTTGGATATCAAGGCTAACTTCTGTTAAATGAGGGTGAAATGACAAGAATACCCTTTGAATTTTGAATAGTCGAAGTCAAAGAGTAAATGTCAAAAGATATTTTGGTCATTTCACCCTAATCTGTTTGAAAAGTTAACAGAATTTAGCTTTAATACCAAAACTTACCAAATTGAAAGCATAAAACTCAAAGCTGATACTTTTCGCCCACAGGGACCATCTGTGAGATTAACTCTAATTTTTGTAAATATATAGTTTTTGTAGTCATATTTAACACACTGATTTATATATATAATTTAAAAAGATGTCCATATCTGATCAAACATGCTTCAATTCTCTTGCAATTCTCCAACTTTTATAATATTTGATCACCACATTATTTCGCATATTTTTATATATCTTTCCACCTGACATATAATCAGAAACCGAAGAACTCGTGTGGGTTGACTTGGAAACAAAAGAGGAAAATGTTCAAACTGGAGGCCCGCGAAAGAAAGAAGCAAAAGGGCCCACTAACCGAAGAAGATGAGGTCATCCGTCTTCCAAACCCCATGATAGGCTACGGTGTACCATCAGAATCCAGTGTGATAACTACCAGAACACTTCCAGAAGCA
>WOUH02000045.1:8267733-8280093 GCA_009936405.2 Stevia rebaudiana
AAAAATAGTTATTAGGGTAAAATAAATAATTATAAATTGAGATGATAACTATTTGATTGCAATACTCTATGTTATTAGTCGACCCCAACCCCACCCAAATAAAATACACGAGGAGTGAGTTATGGTTGGCATTAGAGATAAACTAATGCTAATGCTAGATAGATACGTAGTAGCCTTTGCACATGCGCTTATAAATTATAATAAATGTGTGGATTTTAGACAACAAAGGAGTCATGGTACGGTGGTCCCGTTGAAATACCCGATGATGAATCACCTAAAAATTGTATCGCGATCTATAAATACGACCACGTAGATTTGTTTGGTTTTTTTAATTCAATAGCTGTATTATTTTTAATATTTATTTATCATGCTTGATAAAGTGTTTTAGCTTGTGATATCTTTTTTTTTAACACCATAAGATCTCACGTGCTAGCAACCGGATGAAATTCGTAAACTTTATTTCCTTTTTAGGTTTGAACCGGTGACCTATATCTGAGGTACACTTTCTCTCCATCATTGGAAATCGATCAGAGAGAGAGAGAGTTTTGAGTAAGATTTAAACCTAAGACCTCTCGAATTAAGGAAGAGCCCAAGTCCACACATACTTCTAATAACTTGGTGCTTGTGGAAGACTCGAAATGAATCGGGTTTTTTACGGAAGATGACCTCAATTCACAAATTGGCTAAGAAAGTTTATAGTCTTGAGTACCTCGTTGTTAGGAATAGGGCGAAAGTATGTAACTTGAGTTGGAGAAACGGTTTCCTTCCAATGTCAATTAAGTATTTTATCTGACGATGTATTTTGGTGATTTAACTTTAGTGATTCTTTTTCCTACAATTTGAGTTTGAGTTTATTTATAATATATTTTCACCGTACGTAAAAAATATTAAATGCTTTGGCGTTGTAACATTTTAGATAATGTATTATATTATATTATACTTTGGTGTTTTGAAATCTTAGCTCAATGGTTTAGGCGTCTACCTTTCAATGTGGAGGTCAGGGGTTTGAATCTATCTGGTGGCGGTTTTAAGGACATCAGGTGATGGCTTGAATCCGGATTTAACCCGGTTTCGAATCTGATAAGGAGCGAAGGTTTATCCATTCTACGAGATTCCTGCGCATATGGTGTGGTAATGGATTCTCACGGAGGTCAAGTAGACGACCTTGTTTACAAGCCGTGAAAGTGAGGGATATACGTCAGAAAAAACAACGTTAAAAAAATAAAAAGAAATATTATACTTTGGTGTATGAGATAAACTAGAAGGTGCGGCACACGCGTTGATGCACATGCCGGTTTAAAATCTAAATTGTATAACATTCAGTCCTTTATCATAAGATAATGCAAGCAACAATAATCTAAAGTCACTAAGCTGCGAAGTATAAGTTGCAGAGAGAAATTTTGTTAGCATACAATCACTCGACTAAGAAATTCAATTTTGACTCGTGTCTAAGAGTAATATCATAACCCATTCATATCCTCATAATCTAATAAATTAATAGCAAAAGCTTCACTCCCTGGCATTCCATCCTTATCGAGTCTTTTCTATTTGAGGAAAACAATAACATACTTCTTATTTTGTTAACCTTTTTAATGTTTTATTGTTGAGTCTTGTTTCTTGGTGTCTCGCCCCCGTTGTGAAGCAAATTGTGTTATGTTATTTAGTGTTTTTTAGTCTTTGTTTCTATTCAAAATAATTTATATCACGTATCCATTTGAGTTTCGTCTAGAGTTTTAAAAACCAGTTTGTGACACGCGGTAACTAACACCGGTAACACCAGTTGACATCACTAAGTTATAACGTATAATCTTGCAATATACATTGAAAAAGCTAAATTAAATAACACTTACCCCAACGGACAAAAGGGTAATTATGACGGGTCCATCAATTATTATGATTAGTTGACTGAAACTTACCAACGACCAATTGGTCTAGTGGTATAGTGTTTGCCCTCCACAAAAGTGGTGAGGGTTCAAATCCTTGTAATTGCAAGAATGAGTGAAATTTGATAAAATAAAAATTTGTTAAAAAAAGTTGATTGAAAGTTGAGAATTTAGGGTTGGGTAGGGGTCGGATGTCATTTTTCATATAAAGCCATCATAGAGTTCTCTTGAATTTTCATATTTTTGTATATTGATAAAAATAACATCTCAAATAATATTTGTCTTTTCCTAACGCCTCTAAGCATACATTGACAAATGTCATCGCCTACTTAACTCTTTAATTTGTTATAATTTTAATTATGAAAAAATAAATAATGGTTTTAAATACGACATATGATTTAAATATGTTATCATATCTACAACTCTTTAATAAAAAGTAACTTTATATATGTTTTATTTTCTACTTTGAAGATGAAACATCAAAAAATAAAGAAGAATCCAAAGTCCTTATGATAAATGTATATATTTTTACCTTTTAGTTTCATCTTTATCTGTGTTATATATTCACGAATTGCATAAAACAAAGACATTGAATTCAAATAATATGTGAACAAATTAAATTGTATAAATTATAACAAAAGAATAAAAAATTATTATTAATTTAAGGGAGACTTTGTTTAAGTTTCAATCAGCTTTGTTGGATTGTAAAAATCGTAACAAATTAGATTGTAAAAATTGTTTCCTTTGAACTTTGTTACAATTAATGTTTTGTTTAAGTATTTTAGTGTGCTGTCTTCTTTAGTAACTCTTACTATGATTATCTTCCGTTTATGGGAGTGCGTTATTTAGTTTCTTGAGTTTCAAATCTTGTGAGTCTTTAGTATCAGTGGGGTGACATACTTATTTTTACTAAACTTCATCAAGAGTTCATGCGTATTCTCTGGTGAAAAACTTAGCTTTTTAAGGTTCTACAAAATCTACATATATTTTATAGAGGCTGAGTGTCATTTAGGGAATCAAAAAAAGGTTTAAGGAACTCATATTAGGAATTGTACTTCTCTATACATATTTTCATTGTTACATCACCTCATGGTGATAACTTTTATTGGTAGGTTCTACACTCCGGCAAAGGTAACATGACTACTAACAAAGCGATTGTCGACGTTGATCAGTAGTGTCTCTGGACCATGTCTTATGAGGCACATATATGAAAGGGATACGATACATGAAGAGTTTTAGGAATGATGTCTTGGTCCTGACATTAAGGTAGCTTAGTTACAATAAGCTTTCTAGTAGACGAAGGGTTGCTGGAATCTGAACAAGGGCCCTTCCATTTTAACACTACAAGAATAAATTAGCAGCAATCCAAGTGACAACAAGTGGTCCGACAGTGGTTGGACTTGGTTTATAACTTTACAAAAGATTATACGACACTGGTAACCTGACCAGGAGCCAACTCAATTAGAGAAGACTGTCCAACAGGACAACAGTCTGGAGACAACCATAGGAACCTATATGGCTTTACGAAAGTCGGCTAAGTTTCTGATCGGTTGCTAGAACGAGTTCCCTAACCCCCCCTCCAACTAGGCGGACCATAATTGACCTAAAAAACATTGGTTTTGATAAAGAGAACCTTTCGCACTTAATGGTTGCCCATACCAATATTAAATACAAATTCATTAATCAAACAAGCGCATTCAATCCATCGGATACCTTAGATTTTATTTACTTTACTTTTATATCTTTCTTTTAACTCTTCTTTTTTTCTTTTATTTTAGCTTACTAAAAGCCACTTTCCAAACTTTTAAACTAATCAGACGCTTACGAGAGTTGATCATTGGGAGCCGACTTTGTCATTTAATTCAATATTTGGTTCTTACATTAACTATACGAGAGTTGATTATTAAGAGCAGACTTTGTCATTGAATTCAATATTTGGTTCTTACATGTACTAAACTACACTACGATTAGTGCACCTGCATATTGTGCGTGTGTATTTTTAAGTAAAAAACATTATCACCCACCCATTAACTGCCAGCACGCGAGAATGTTTATTGGTGAAAGACCATCCACACCCGCAAACACAAACAACATAACCGGCTCGCACAACATTCCCAGAAAAACTCGCTAACCAAAAACATAGTGTAATAAAACATCAAATCAACTGGAATTACTTAAATTGAGACTCGAAGTCATGAAAATACAAGTAACTTAAATTTGTTGTAAAACTATTTAATTTAATCGGGAGTAAACAAATAATCACTAAATTCACTAAACGGATCTATTTTGCCGCCAAATTGAACCGGCGAAAACCTTACGGCGGTAGGAAGACACTATCCGGCGACTCCGGCCATGGAATTCGAAACCAGTGAATCACCAACACCACCAAACCCTATGGAAACTGACACAGCTCATCTTCCATCATCACAAGACCCGCCGAGGATCCACCGCCTTGACGAGTCCGTTGTCAACAGAATTGCCGCCGGCGAGGTGATCCAACGTCCCGTATCTGCGGTCAAGGAGCTTGTCGAAAACAGTATCGATGCCGGTTCTACCTCCATTAATGTTTCTGTTAAAGACGGAGGGCTCAAACTCATCCAAGTCTCCGATGATGGTCACGGAATCCGCGTAAAACCCTTCTTCATAACATTGTAATACTCTATATGTGTATCGTATATCAAAATTGGGGATTTTTACGTGGAGACGTTTATATTTGTTTCAGTATGAGGATTTACCGATTCTATGTGAGAGGCATACGACATCAAAGCTGTCTGCGTTTGAAGATTTACAGTCGATCAAATCTATGGGGTTTAGAGGAGAAGCTTTAGCAAGCATGACTTATGTTGCTCATGTTACAGTTACCACAATAACCAGTGGTCAGTTGCATGGTTACAGGTATGCTGATATTGTTACTTTATCTTACCTGGTTTTGATTTGATTTTGTTTTTTATTTTGGTTTTTGTGTTTTAGGGTTTCGTACAGAGATGGGGTGATGGAGCATGAACCTAGGGCTTGTGCTGCTGTGAAGGGGACTCAAATAATGGTGAGAATCATTATTGTGATTTTGATAAAATTGGTGACTGTTAACATCACAACATACATTGAAGTGTTCTTTGATTATTAATTTCATACAAGTATTACTTTAAAGAAGAATAAAATGTAGTAAACAGGACATGGATTCCTGATTGTTTTGCAATTAGCAAGATTCTGAAAATGTAAATAGATTATCTTTTGATTAATAATGCCTGTGTTTCTACCAGATTGAGAATTTATTCTATAACATGATTGCACGAAGAAATTCTCTTAAGAACTCTGCTGATGATTACCCAAAAATTGTTGATCTGTTAAGTCGGTTTGCAATCCATCACAAAAATGTGAGCTTTTCCTGCAAAAAGGTAAGTAGCTTAATAATCATTATTTCCCTCAAAATCAAGTAATTATGTGTACCTTTTCCTGATTTTCATTAATCCTTCTTGTGAAAGCATATTTTTTCTATTGTTTTAATATCTTCATCATGTCAACTATTCTATTTGTTTAGCATGGTGCATCTACAGCTGACGTGCACTCAGTTGCAATGTCTCCAAGACTTGATGCAATTAGATCTGTTTATGGAGTCTCAGTTGCTCGTAATCTTATTAAAATCGAAGCTTCAGATTCTAATTCTTCTAGTTCTATATTTGAAATGGATGGTTTTGCATCTGATCCTAATTACTTTGCAAAGAAGACTACAATGGTCCTCTTTATCAACGGTATGTTTTCAGAATTATAAGCTTTCTTATGCTCTACAAACTTTCTCTCTTGTCTGTTGTTTAAATCATAATTTGCATATTTTTTTCTCCTTTTTTTATCACGTTTTTGCAGATAGATTAGTCGAGTGTACTGCTCTTAAAAGGGCAATTGAAATTGTATATGCTGCAACTCTACCAAAAGCATCAAAACCTTTCATATACATGTCAATTACTTTACCTCCTGAACATGTTGATGTTAATGTGCATCCCACAAAAAGAGAGGTAATGAAGTTTCTTGCATAATTTCTGTTTTATTATTTCATTTTATATTTTTATTTATCAACTTTAAATGCTCTCTCTCTTTCTGACACACACATATATTTATATATATATATAGGGAATGTATAATGGGAAAACCCACTCTCACTTTTGTAAACGAGTAATTTTTTTTTTATAACTCTACATTCAATTTTATAACTTTTGGTGAAAAAAAAATATAAAAAAGCGCCGAGTAAATATTTAAAAAGAATGATTGTATAAAAAATTGACATTTTTTAGATATGTAAACAGCTGAAACCCCATCAGCTACATATGTAGAATTTTTTTTATTTTTTGCTGATTAAAAAAAAATCCCTTCAGCGCTTTTTTATTTTTTTTTTATAAAAAGTGATGAAAATGGGTATAAAATCTACCCTATTTTTTTGCAAAAAATAAAAATGATTTTTTAAATGAATTTTCATGGTTTTCTCATTGAAACTGGGTTTCCATATTATCTTATGCCTATATATATAGTGTTTCTCGACAAGTGTTGAATTATTCTTTCGACTCCAAACTTCAACTTATAATATTATGCAGGTGAGTCTTTTGAACCAGGAGGTCATTATTGAGAGAATACAATCGACAATAGAGTTGAAGCTAAGAAACTTTAACGAGGCGAGCACGTATCAAGAACATGTAGTTTTTTATCATTACATTTTTCTATTATAAGTTTATATAACCCCAAAAATTTAAGTTACACGATACAGTACGTCAGTATTGATTGTATAAAATATTTATGTGTTCAACAGGCAGTGGATATCTCTCCAGCCAGTAACAAAGTTTCTCCTGTAAATACATCAACTTCTGGTATGCAAAGTGATACTGTTTCCATCTAATTTTTTATTTACCAATTAATTTTCTGATATTTTTTTGAATTTAATTTCAAGGGTCTCAAAAAGTATATGCGCATAAGATGGTGCGGACGGATTTACAGGATCCTTCTGGAAGGTTGCATGCTTATATGCAAGTGAAGTCTTCTAAGCATCTTGAAAGAAACTCTGGCTTGAATTCTTTGAGGTTATAATAATAATCATTGAATTTATAAATCCTTAGAAAACATATTACATTCTCAAATAAATAATTTATTTATTTGAACTTGTGCATAACTGCAGGTCTTCCATCAGACAAAGGCGAAATCCAAAGGAAACTGCTGACCTTACAAGTGTTCAAGAGCTTATTAATGAAGTTGAACATGGTTGCCATTCAGGTATGCAGATTGCAGAATAATTTTTATAAATAAAATATTTTTTTTGAAAATTCATAGTTTTGTGCTTTTAAAGCTTGAAAATTCATATCTTAATCTTTTTTAGGTCTTTTGGACATTGTAAGAAACTGCACATATGTTGGAATGGCTGATGATGTTTTAGCTTTACTTCAGCATAATACTCATCTTTATCTTGCTAATGTTGTAAATTTGAGGTAATTTGCCAACTCTTTTTATCTTTTTTTATTTTTATTTTTTTATTTATTTTTTATTTATTTTTAAGTAATAATCACTAATTGTATTTGATGTATCAATATAGTTAGTTTGGTTGTTATTTCATTTTTATTGTTTAATGTTTTTTTGTAGCAAAGAACTCATGTATCAACTGGTTCTACAAAGATTTGGTTACTTTAATGCGATACAATTAAGCGATCCTGTTTCATTACAAGAATTAATCATGTTGGCACTGAAGGAAGAAGATCCGGATCCAGAAGGCGTTGAAAATGATGATTTAAAAACAAAAATTGCTGAAGTAAGATTACTTTTCAATTGCATCACTTATTTTAGTATCTCTCTGTCATGCTATCTTTCACCTTAATTTCTGAAAAAAAAAATAGGCACTCCTTTTTAAAATACACATACAATATTGTTTTATTCCATTAATTATGACATCAGCGTTTAAAAATACAGCTGCAAGAGGCTGGTTTGAATGTCTGTCCTAGAAGAAGTCTTAAAAAGATTAATAAAATATAATTATGAAAATACCTTATACCTAATAAAAGTTTAAATTCTTCATCTTGTACACAGATGAATGTAAAGCTACTTATAGAAAAAGCTGAAATGCTTGATGAATATTTTGGAATTCATGTGGACCCACATGGCAATCTGTCAAGGCTTCCTGTCATACTTGATCAACATACACCTGACATGGACCGCGTTCCAGACTTTGCTTTATGTCTGGGAAATGATGTAAGTTACACGCACGTGCACGCGTTTGAACCATTGTTAATGTTTCTTAGTTAATTTGATATTATTATTTAGGTTGTATGGAACGAAGAAAAAATATGTTTTCAAACAATAGCTGCTGCTCTTGGGAACTTTTATGCGATGCATCCGCCTCTACTGCCAAATCCATCAGGTGATAACTCAGATTTTTATAACAGAGGTATGAAATTATGAATACACTCAATTAATCGTTAAACTCGAATTTCCAAATTATATAAAATGCGATGAAAGTTAAAACCAATAATTTCAATTTGTTATGTTGATGAACAAAGCTGAAGGAGTTGACGATGAGTTAATATCAGAAGCCGAGAATGCGTGGGCCCAGCGTGAATGGTCAATACAACATGTTTTATTTCCTTCTATGCGACTTTTTTTCAAGCCCCCAACTTCAATGGCTGCAAATGGAACATTTGTGCAGGTATGATTATTACTAATTATTTATTATTATTTTAATTTTTTTTAATGTTATGCTTGTGGTGACAAGTGACAATGTTGGTGGTGACTTGAATGGTTATGTTGGTTGTGGTTTCTTTGTAGGTGGCTTCTTTGGAGAAGCTATACAAGGTTTTTGAAAGATGCTAGAATGAATACCGCGTATGTTTTGTGTGTAGATCGGTTGTGGTTCGTTTGTTAATACGCGTCGTGTTTTGTGGTTGTTGTAAAGAATGATGATTGTTGATGAGGAAGACAATGAGTTATGGAATAGGAGGAAGCTTCTTGATCGATAATTGACAAATGGGGTATTTTGTTAAAATGACAAACTTACTCCATATTATATACTTATTAAAAATATTATATTATATACTTATTAAAAACCAATGGTTATGAACAGTAACTTAAGTTTTCAAACTTTGGCCACATAAGTTTTGTTAATTCTAATTTAAGACCTGCTGGGGAAGCGTGTTAACAACCTTTTACAGATGAGACATCATGTATCTACGTGTGCATCTCCTGTTTTGTTTCGCTCCACAAGACGTCTTCTTTTTCACCATGCATCTTTGATTTCTCTCTGGTTCAACAGATCCCCCTACCTTGGTATTCTCTCTTCCTGTAGTGAGCGGTGCAAAGTTTGTATGAGTTAGACCGCCCTAAACCCTCTCTGTCGATGGCGACGATGGTGATTTGAGGTCAGAAGAAAAATAGGGTATTGGATCAATCGATAATGGTGGGTCGTTCGGAGAAATCTGTAGTCTCACCTAAATCACCAAACCCGGCGGCGGCTGGGGTTCTAACCATGTGTCGGTTTTCCGACGCTAGGGTTCAGACGTCGGTTTCAAAAGAAACAGTGAAGGCGGTCGCAGTGGTCTCGAGACAGACATAGGTTGTATACGATATGATTTGACGTTGCTTCTCCGGACCTCGATCATTTAACATCACATTTGTTATAGAATTTCCCTATACTTCTCAAATTTTGGTTGGGGGTGATTTTTTTTTCTCATCAGTTGCGTTTCTGATTTAGGATTTTGACGGCAGTGGTCGTCCTTGAATCATCAAGGTAAGTTATCGACTTTACTGGTGTATCTTCGTATTTGATGTTTATATTCGCAATGCAATTCTCTATTTGGTGATGTACTGATTGTTTGGATTTTTATTTATAATAAATTTCATTATCCCATTCAAATAATCTACTACACATTCACGTATTAAAGAATATGTTTTTGTATAGAGAAAATGCCAGCTATAATAAAGAAATCTACCTTCATGCTGCAACCAGGTGAGTATTTCACTATTTTTTTTGAGAAATGTAATTTGGTTACACACTTTTAATCATGCTTTTCACTTCTTAAATATTATTCTATAGCCTGGTGCTAATATAAGTTTTGATTTAAGCGACTACGAAGAAGACATGACCCAGTTTTGTGGTTGTTGTTACTTTCAAGTTGCAATCTTAGTGGTCGTTACCAATTGTAGTTATATTCCAAGTTGATATGATACAATAGATGGACCGTTTATTGGTGAGGTAATTGATTGTCACGACAAAGATTAGAATAAAGATTGACCTTATACAAATGTGATTGACCTAAGGCTTGCATGGGTTACTGTTGTCATACAACAATTGGCCCATTTGTGTTAATATGGTTATTAAATATTCATAATGTTTCTTGGTTGTCAGTTATAAACCATTATTAACATGAATAATCTTCTTATATGGGTTAAAAAAAAAAAATTATGTTTGCAATCATTTTTGTCATAATCTTTACAATAATTTTTTATAAATTGTCTCATGTTGCAGTGTCGGTGCACAGGTACTATCTGAAATCAGAAATTTTCTATGTGATATCAAGGCAGATAGGTAGGATTGTAGGAATCATGTAGTCATGCTTTTTTATCTGATTATTGGTTATGTGATGTTAACAGAGTTACTTATTCTTTTTTGATTCTACAGATTTAGTAAAGTGGACATAAAAATTAAATAACCAAAACTGCATGTTGACAACTTAAAGTCAACATCTGCACCTACATCTGGGTAATAAATATTACTCAAATTTTACTCTAGATGAAAGTCTGATAATTGCAAGTGTAGATTCCATCAAGTGAAAGCAAGGAAGAAACCACACAAGTATTATCAAGTCAGATTATAGGTAATGGGATCTTTTTTGGATCCTATAATTTCCTACTTATTTTCATGTAATCTTCAGCCAAGATATTAGGTTCGGTCGAACGACTATAAATTGATTTCAAGGACTTACTCAGCTCAATAGGAGAAGCAAAGCAAGTCTTAAATACACATGAATTCTACTACAATGAGGTATTTTTTTAAAATATTTTGAAAACATATCACATTTGAGAGGTTCTTAGTATTGGTTATTTAACTTGCTTATTTGCCTTCTTAAGTGATCAGTTTGAAATATGCAACTTTTCTGCATACTGAATGAAATTGAAATGGACTTGACACTAATTTCGAGCCTTACCAAGAGTGAGTATATATTAACATTACAAAAATTTTTATTTATTAACATTACAGAATTTATTATTTATTAACAATTACAAAATTTATTAACAGAATACATATTGGAAGGTTTTGGATAGATTGATAGGTAATAAACCTCTTGTACAATTGCGTGGATTTTTAAGTACACTGCAAACGCTCTAAATGTATGTATACCGCTTTATTTAGATTAAAGAAATATTAGGAAACTCAACAACGTATCCAACTATTCAAAGATACGATTATGCTTTTGTATGTGAAGAGGCCAATATAAACAGAGTAACATTTGCAGAACTGGTACAGATATCCTTTGAAGAGAATGTTGTAATAACACTCACACTTAACATTCTTATTTTGTTTTTTAATACTAAACCACCTCCATATAGGGAATCTGTGTTCATATGTGACATAGACAACAACCGTATGTGGCTTTAAGAATCATTTATAGAATGAATGAAAAAAAATATAATAAATAAATAAATAAACACTTATATCAAAAGAAGAAACATTAGCATGTTTAGACACGGAGGATGTTTACAAATACTCTTTTTAGCTGGCAGGTACTGCGTTGTGCTTCTCAAGAGACTTCACCTAAGCTTGACATATACGATATTGCCATTGCGAGGTACACTTACCAGGTAAATGTGATTTTGCATCATTCATGTTCACGTGTACTTTTTGTAATCATCACCTCCCTTAAATCCAGAGATGAATCTACTCAGGAGAAGGCATCGGCTACAAAATGATCAACGTTTCCATAATAGTCACATATTTACATTCGAGTCTGTACATATATACATTTCTCAACAAGTTTTTACTTACTGTATTAGTTTACTAAGACACGAAGCAATTTGGCTTATAGGTTAGAAAGGTCTTATTTGTATGCCTCCATAGGTGTAATTGTTGTGTTGCTAGAATTTTTTACTCAACTATCATGAATGGATTTATTTCAACAAGAAAACAAGGCATTGTACTCTGTTTCAGTTTTGTTTTTTCTTCAAGGTTAAAACACAGAAACATGCAACTAAGCGCGCGCAGAGCAACAACTAGTATATATTAATTTACCAACCTGTTATGAACAGTAATATTAGTTAACAATTTTTAAAGCTGTTTGTACAAGCTTTTAACGCGGAATATAAAGTTGCATCTTTCAAACTGAAGTTTCAAGACCTTAACTACGTCTCTTTCAAAAACCCTCACAGCTACAGCTGTCGGCAGCTGATCATTCACACCTCAAAGGAAAGATGAGAGAAGAAAGAAGAAATAAAGAGCTCCAAGGAGTAAGAAATTGGG
>WOUH02000045.1:8301138-8320994 GCA_009936405.2 Stevia rebaudiana
TCTCTAATCCACCAGTGTGGGACGAAATTCCCATAGAAAAATTTAGTTTTCCTATCCCACCGATGTGGGACAATTTTTCTTAAGAGAAATTTCGTTCTCGTTTATCAATTCTACTTATTCGAATCTTGAGGGCAACCCAAAAGGACTGTGCTATTATCAATTATAGTTATGGCTTAGACATCTAATCCAACAAAATGTTCATGAGAAAACCAATTCATTGTGCGAGAACAAAAAACCAAAACTTAATTAACTTTAAACATTTTTCATTTCTTCATACGTTATTATTTATTAAAACGAATTGCACCACTTAATCACAAATTTTCTCATCTTTCAAACGAGTATAATGAAGCCATATTAAAAAGAAAAAAATTACGTCATAAAATTTTAATATTACATATATGCAGTATGATGATAATTTAATAATATTTAAATACTACATATATACAGTATAATGATAATTTATAAATTATATTTTATTTAAATTTATATTTGCGTTTTTAGAAAAGATTTGTTAGGAATTTTCTTTATTTTTTCATTTTTTTATGTATACTGCATATGTGTAATATTATTTTAGTATGTCAGACTGCATATATGAAGTATGATGACAATTCATATATTTTAGTACTTTGAGTTACTTTACGAAATTTCTTATAAGTGTTTTTTTTTTTTTATCTATTTATATTACAAGTAGTAGTTCAAAAAAAAATTATATTACAAGTATGCTACATATATGTAGTATATTACAACATACGACGCCATTTTTTTATCTTTTTGACATAGCTTCATTATACTCGTTTGAAAGAGAGTAAAATTTGTGATTTAATAGTGTAAACCATTTTAAAAAATAAGAATGTATAAAGAAATAAGAAAATGTTTGAAGTTAACTTAAGTATAATTTTTTGGTTCTTAAAATCAAAAGTGGTTCTCTCATGAACCATCCTCAGATAGTAAACCTCAAATATGGGAAGTGGGTCCCTAAAATTATGGAGATAGAAATGGAAAATGAGTGCACTTTTCTGTTTACTCATTTCTCACCTTCTCACTTGAACCATTGAGACAAAGGATCATTGGTTGAAAAAAAATATTGGTAGTAATACTTATTGAGATGACATGATTAGTAGTAATACTTGTATAGTATTGCATTGTATTTAAGTTGTATTTGGTCATATGTCTTGAGAAGACCGTCTCAAAGATTTCGCGTGTCATACAAAAAATGACCCTTATATATGAAGAGGATTTACCAAAAACTCACTTGATTATAAAAACCTGACGAAATTCAAATTTAATGTATGAAACAATGTTTTTAATTTTCTTTTATGTTTTACATAAATCTTACATTTACTTTTATAACTTATGATAATAAATTATAAAAATCATCAAGTAAAAATATTTCTAAATGTACATGATCATATATGTAAAATCGCATGTTACATAGGTAACATTCTACTGAAACTAAAAAAAAGCATGAATTTTATTACAGTACTTTTTTTAATATTTAAAAAAAGGTCTTGATGCATTTTTGTTTTGTATAAAGTCACAAAATAAATGTAAAAACAACTCTTTTTTTCAAAAAAAATATTCATATTAGTTCTTTATATTAGTTTTAATGTTTACTCAACTCAACTGATTACATAGGGATTGGGTAATATGAAAACTCATTTTACTTGTGCAAATCATGGAATCTCACATTTTATATACGTAACAACAGGTTTTTTTATTTTAAATTAAATTTTATGACTTTTGATGTAATTTTTTTTAAAAGAAGTGACAACTAGATTCTTCTAAATAGTTTTTGGAAAAAAAAAATATATGTTACATATGTAAATAGCTAATTACATATGTAAAACTCGTATGTTAAATATGTAAAAACACTTAAACCTATTTATTTACATGTGAAAACGTCTTTTTTCATAATTTTTTATAAAAAAAGTTGACAGCGATTTTTTTATTCTTTTTATAAAAAGTGACGAAAATATATATAAAACCTATCATATTATTTTTAAAAAAGAATTAACTTTTATATGGTTTTCATGTGTATCTAAACTCGAGTAGTTTTCATTTAACACATTCCATATTTATATATATAGTGTAAAGATAAATGAAAAACCACATCAGTTGAGAAAAACCCATGAGAGCCAACAAAATTTTGCGTCAACCTAAGAAATTAAACATCTTTCTTTCAATCTCCTTTGTCTCCATCGAGCACGAAATCGGAATCAATGATGATTCCCCCCAAATTAAAGCCATGAGCAGGTCTATAAAAAATTAGCCAACAAGCTGCCCAGTTTTTTAGCACCGCCAATTGATCCATAGCCGCACGGAGTAGCTTTCCAACGTCAAAGGCTATCCTTTCTTTGAGTGGATGCAATTCGATCTTTTACCATGCATTCCGTGTGAGATTTGCACTGGAATAAATGTATCTAATGACTTCTTTACTCGACCAATTATCCAATCCAAGAGAATGTGTACCTGATGTGCCAAGGAATTTTAATTCCTTGTTGCTTAACATCCAATCCTACTTTCAAGATATTACGCTAATGGTTTTTCTAGAGGAAAACTAGCGTTGATTATGATGAATCGATAAAACCACTTTTGCCAAAAGACTTGATTGTTCAAACTTTAGTCGAAACCACAATTTTAATAATAAGGTCGATCTGATTTGCTGCAAGAAGGGATCCTATATCGCCTCCACCCAACTCTTTGGGTGTCAACATCTTATCTTTTATAACCTACACCGGAGCTCGAAATATCGATAAATAGAACAACGGAATGCTCCCTAGCACTGCTTTGATAAGGGTAATTCTTCCCCAGGCATATTGAACTTTTCCTTTCCACTTAGATAATTTGTTTGATAATTTTTCAATCACTAGATCCCAATTTTTAATTAAGTTCATATTAGCTCCAAGAGGCGCGCAAGCCTAAATAAGTTGTTGGAAATGAACCTAGTTGGCAGTGGCAACCTGTTTAGAACTCCTCTCAAGGTCAAACAATTTGCTTTTTTAAAGTTTATCTTCAGACCCAAGGCCAAATTGAAGCATTAGATCAGAGTGCGGGCCAAATTTATCGCGTTTCTTTTAGAGCTTTCACCCATAAACATTGTGTATAATAAGTGTGAGATTCATGAGCCTCCGTTGGGCAGTATTACTCCTTTAAAAATCCCTCGGTTACATGCTGAAATCATTGAAACATATGTCCTTCATAACTATTATAAACAGGAATGGGCTATACAAGTCACATTGTACAAACTAAACGAGGATCGAAACAATCATTTACTAATTAATCAATTTTAACTTTTTAAGAGCTGATTGTTAATATAGTTGCATGCTAATTAGAGCCTATGCCATACGTTTTCAAATTAATGTTATTAATTTTTTAATTTAGGAGTCTAAAATGGAGGTCAACATGCTGAAAAATGAGATTGACGTACTTCAGAAAGGCCTCAGGTATCAACCAATTACATTGATTCCATATTTGTACACTTTTTTTTTATTTGTTCTTATTTCCACGTCTCATTTAATTTGCTATATATATATATATATCTGTCACAAAACATATAACTTCACACATCTTTGTCTCTAATTCAAGTTGTCATTTTCCAGAAAACATGATATATTGTAATATTTTGGTTTGCTAGGTATATGTTTCAAGGAGGTGCAGGAAAAATGACTTTGGATGAACTACGAATCCTTGAGAACAACCTCGAAGTCTGGATGCATCACATACGCTCCGCAAAGGTAAGGATTAATTATCTAATTATTTGAGTAAAGCTTTCCACCTCTAACCCCAAGCCATGTTTGTGCCATAAATGTCAAAATCGGTAAATGTCAACATTAAATGTTACATGAAGTATTTTATTCTTTATTTAATAATAATACGTGATAATCTCAACGAGCCATCCAAGCATATTTATGTGTACGTGTGTTTTGAACATAATATATGTATCATGCATTTACCGAAATGCTTCATGAAATCATTGGTTTCTTTAGTGAAAAAAAACATAGATGCAAGAAAGTATATATATGTGAAGTAGTCTTGACAATCTTGAATAAGGAGTGTAAAGGTTTAGAGTAAGGTTGCAAAAGTCACTAGACGCTCCCAGGTCGGTTGACCGAAGAGTTGGGAGTACTCGGACATGGTAAACAACAGCGAGCATACTCTAGAGGTGAGTTACGTCCCAATTTGAGTCCGAAACGACAACGAGATCGGAAGGTGAGTTACGTTTCGGGTATATGCCATAATGTATAGTTCCTTTTAGACATCTAATGACCCTTTTTAAAGACTGTTGACATTAGTTTCACTAAAGCTTCACAGAGCTATGTCAGCTAAATACATGTGGCAAATTAGAAACGGATCTGAGCAATGTGCACTGATACCTTGAAATTTGTGAAGATTTTCTATGTTATTGAATCAATCAAAAGTTGAGTACATATATACAGTTTACCACGATCTTAACTGACTAACTACTTCTCTAACTAAATTAAACAATAATAACAAACTAATTTGGCACATGTATTTTAGCTGACTTGGCTCTGTGAAGCTTTAGTGAAAGTGATGTCAACAAAGACTGCGGATGTCTTTGAGATAAGGAAAGCATGCTAATTTGCAAATACCTTATACTTAGCTTCGGCTAAGGATCTTGGCATTGAGTTTTGACATAAGGAATGCTATGAGATGTTGTTTCGAAGATAGAGAAGGTAGCTAGCCAGTGGTTGAACGACCTCCATGAGTAATTCCTTCCTGATTTGAGTCCAAAACGACAGCGAGCTCGAGAGGTGAGTTACGTTTTAAGTATAGGCCATAATGTAGAGTTCCTTTTACATATCTAATGACCTTCTTTAATGACTGCGAATGTCTTTGCGATATGGCCACTATATGGGAATGCATGAATTGAGTGAGATGGAGTAAAGAGGGGGCCACGTCCTTCGTACCGGCCATATCAAATTGAGTGAGAAGATCTTTAATGCGAGGACGTAGTAGTAACTTCAATACCCCAAAAATGATGGAGAGAACCAAGGTACTTTATAATAGAGAATGTGTGTCTCCAACGGCTTTGACAAACAATCCAAGAGATGGGTGTCGTTACCCGTTAGCACAATATCTTCAACATAAACCATTAAATATAAAGTCACACAGTTTTATTGATAATTAAATAGAGAGGCAGCTATTGATTTTTAAACCAAATTGAAGAAGAAGAATATATCCAATCCCAAATAGGCAAATATCATGCACGTGGGAATTGTTTAAGCCTAAATAGTTTCGCGCAACTTGCATACGCGTTTGGTGTATTGCGGGTGAATGTAACCTTGAGTTTGGACCATGTAGACATCTTCATGAAGTTTCCTATGAAGATAGATGTGTTTTACATCAAGTTGGATGGTAACAATATGTATACTCTCTATGAGGGCATCGATACCCGCTGTTGGATGGTGAAAACTTCCATGTGTGAAACGATTATTCCTTTGTGAATATATTGAGTGGTCTCCAAAAGATCAATTCCACATACGGGTTTGCCGCTGAATTCAACTATCTATGCCTCACATACTTTAGTAGAGGTGACTATGTTGTAGTCGTCACTGAGTTGTCTCAGAATAAGAATCCTGAGGATCTTCCTCACTGATAGGGATTTGAATGGCGGCTAGTTCGTTAACAATGGACCTCATTTCATGAAAATTTTTTGATGTCAATCGGGTACCTTTTGTGTTCTTCGTGAGTTTAGTTTTCATATATATTATCCGAGATTTTGAGGCGCTCGCATAAGAGTAAGACGTCAATGTGGTGATAGCTCACTTGGTAGAAGCTTTGGCTCTTGAAGTAGAAGATTATGTTTCGAATCCTAGCAAAGGAGTTCAGTTATTATTTGGTGTAATTAGAGAATATAATATTTGCCATTAAAAAAAAGGCAAAAGTAAGGTGATTCTAGGCATCATGAGAGGTGTCCACATATAACAAGATTTTTTTTTTCAGCTATAAACTTTATTCAAACAAAACATACCAACAAGAAACTGGAAATCTAAAACATAACACCAAAAACAAAAACACCTATTACAAAATTGTACGACAAACATTAAAATCACTTTAAGTGGTAATCAGAAAACAAGATGGGTTGGATTGTGCACAACTGCCAAGATGGGTTGACCTCTTCTGATTTTCGTGTTTGACTTGCCTTACAGTAATATTGAATAAAGAGTAGATAAAGCCTCTAGGGTGTGGTCTTTCATAACAAGTTTTCTTTATTGTATTTAAATAATATAAATTAATAACGTCACATTAAATTTGAATCTGTGCAGATGGACATTATGTCACAAGAAATTCAGTTGCTGAAAAATAAGGTATGAGCTTTAAAACTACCTATAACATGTCTCTTTGATCACGTGAAGTGATGACAAACATGAATTATCGGATAACATTTTCAAAATTTGAGGTTAACTTTTATTTTAAATGTAACTGATTTGTTTGAAGTTCTTGAACCAAAAAACAATACAATTGTATTACTAGTGCTCATGTCTAGGTGATTTCCGAAAGTACTCGTAAAACTACACAATTCACGGAAATATAGAGCGCAAATTCATCAAATTAAGTGCTTCCCATGGGAAGCAAATTTATCAACCAAAAATACTGTAATTATTTTTTCTTATATTTGTTTAATATATGATTCGAGTTTATTTAAAATAACTTGTAATATTTAACATTTTATAACAATACACGTTTCGTTTAATCGTTAATAAATCTACATTCCGATATAACTATTTGTGATTTCAAATAAAATAAAGTTTTTATCGAGATTAAAAAAGTTACTTTATTTTGACTATAATTAACACAAGTTTCAATAAAATTTATCCGGATATAAGGAAAAAGTTTCCCAAAATTGTACATCTAGTTTTTTAAATGTTATAAGTTATTAAAGGCATCAAATCAACAAATTTGTCCAAGAGTAGCCAATGACTTTTCTTATCTGAGGTCGTGGTTTGTAGTCTCGTCCGTCTTAATGTCTATCAGGGGGAGTCATGGGTTTTGTCCACCTTTGTGTTCTCTTTTAGGTTGGTGGGCTAGTCATCTCATTTTATTATTCGAACGGATGATAATCCATTTTTCAGGTTATCTATTAATGTCTGTATCTTTGCTATTTAAAAGTAGTATTTTTGTTGAATTCGCTCCTTGAGGGGCAGACTTTGGTTGTTGGCCCTGTGAATTGCCTAGTTTCACAACTACTTCGAGAAACCATTTATAAGTGCTTAGTTAGTAGTTTGTTTGAGACTAGATCCTGACACGTAGGATTTATATTATTTCCTCTTTTCCTTTTTTAGGTTCTATAATAGTTTTCAATACCATGTGGCCAAGCGTCTCCTTTATTTAGGTAAAAAAAATTATGTTTCAATGATTCCATTGTGCTTAAACGTTTTCCAACTACGTAACAGTAGACGAATATAATCATAATTATGCACGAATAGTCATGTTCATCAGGAACACTTATCAACCAAATTCAACAAGTGAAACGACTAACATGAAATGGAATATGATTTGCATTTTACAGAGTCGATGGTTTTTACATCTAGGATAGCGTTACAAATAGTTATGTACTATACCACAACATTAGCTATTAATTCAAGAACTTTGTTTTTATGCAACAAAAATAGACCATACTAATACGACGTAAATAAGTTATTCTAAGGGCATGTGCCTAAGGGCCTCCATTTCAATTTTTTGTTTATGTAGTTTATATACCAAGATTAATTTCTCGTCTATTATATGAGTTAAATATAAAAGATATTAAACACTTAATAACGAAAATTAGATATCATAAAGTGTTTTTAATATAAAATAAAATTAAAATTGTGTAAACGTGACTTTCTAACTAATAAAATTATATAAAAAGTTATAATACCATTTTTTCAAACCTCTTCTTTAAAATGTTGTTTTTTTACAATCTCTTTTCAATTACTGTTTTCTTGAAAGATAGCAATTTTACAAAATCTAAACACACGTGTATTATATACGATGAAAAAAATATTAAAATATTTTGTGTTTTTTAAAACATATATATTTTTAGAGAAGTCTTTTTTATTTTAATTTCAAGTTTTATAATTATTTTTTTGGTGTGGTTTTTAAAAAATGATGTATAAACATTACAAAAAGTATTTGAGTTTATTTTTTAGTGATGTAATTAATAGGAGAAACAGGCACGGAAACATAATTTTTGTAAAAGGTTTATAAACTAGAGGGTAGATTTACTAAAAACATATTTTTTTCCTATAATTAATATGAACAAATAACAAATCTAGTTGATTAATTTGTTTAATTAAGGTTTAGATTCAAGTATGGGAAAATTTGGGGGCGGTATTATTACAAAATCCTCTTTTTTTATCTTCCTAACTTGACACACTTTGTCTAAACATTCATAATTTTTTTCGTACGACATTATTTTTAATAAAAGTTGCAACGTAAAAGCATAATTTTTTTTTTTAATTTGAATACCATATTAATATAATCTTTTTGGAATAGAAAAAATTAATTCGTTGATGTTTTGATTTGTTTTATTTGTCATATATTTGTACTACATTTTCTATATATATTTTTTGTGTTGTACAAAAAGAATATAATATAAAAGTACAATACAAAAAAGAAAGTAAAAAAATATATTACAATAAAATACAGTGAAATAAATGCAAAAAAATGTAAAAACAAAACAATAGAAAATTCATTTTTTTGTACCGGAGTTTCTTGTACTAGATTTTTTTATATTGGATATTTTGTATTGTATTTTGTAAGTAGATTTTTTGTGTTGGATTATGTACTGAATTTTTTTCGTATTGTATTTTTTTACCAGATATACCCTTTCTATTTTTTCTAACATAACATGTGTCAAAATCCCATTGGTTCAATTGTTTTTAGACAAAATTTTATTCCTATTTTATCTTCCCACTGTGTATTAGATAATAGATATAGAGTATATACTATATATTATGGACACTTTGATCTTTTAAACAAAGTGACTTTAGTATAGTGATTAAAATTGCATGTTATATCCTAAAACTATCTCCAATGATCTTTACTTATCCTAAATCGAATGCAACACGTAGCTGTCACAGCATGTTTTCACACGTCCTTTCAAGATCTCACTTTTCTATCCTAACACTAAATCCACTTTTAAACACTATTTTTATATTATATATATGTATATGTGTGTGTGAGATGTGAAAGGTGGGAATCACTCCATCCAGAAATCCAGATGTGAAGCTTTATGACCAAAAGCTAGTGGATGCCTTCTCAAATTGTTAACTTCACGTTTGAGAGTGGATGCCATCTCCACGTTGATCCAGACATTGTTGGAGATGGTCTAAACACCTAGGTTTGAATCTAGAAGCAACAAAATATTTGTTCCAATAATTCTCATACCCAAGACATAGTCATAACTCATAATACCCTTTTAACCTTTTTTACAGCCCAAGATAGACTCATGGTACCATCTCCAAAGCCCATTGTCTTATATTTTTATACCTTTCGTCACATAAATAATAGATCCATGGATCATGGTTGATTATTAGTCATAGATAAACTTATTAATTTCTAAGCTCTTATTATATTTAAACTAGGTGTGTTTGCATAAATAACATACAGCGATTGTCTAATGTCTTGTAGCGCAGTGGTACTAGTGATTGTCTCGAACAAGAGTTCATTCTCTTGCAAAGACATAATTTCGGTGAAATTTACCAATAAAACAGTGCGATTAAAAATTAAATAGAAAACAGTTCGTTTCTAACATATTAAATAATTTTACACAAAAAGTGTAGCTAAGACAAAATACTATTACCGGTATATGTAATATAAGTTTGTTATATAATTTTATGGTTTAAATTCTGTTTCAGATAATCAAATTTGTTTTGCTAGAAAAGCCAATTACTTTTCAAATTGATTAAGTTCTAGATAAGTTTCTTATATAAATTTATTTTTAAGTTTTCTATGTGATAAAAAAAAAATGAGTATCAAAATTCCGAACCTTTTTTTTTAGAGGCCCGGAAATTTTACTTCCTCTTCAGACCCTAAAATGTTTAAGTAGCCTCTAACTAACGTGGCATAATTTGGTTTAATTAATGCAGGAAGGCATACTAAAAGCAGCAAATAAGTGTCTCCAAGAGCAGGTGATTAAAATATTAAATGGGGGATAAAAGTTTAGAAAAAAGATATGATTTGTGCTACTAATCAAATTTGCAACAACTTGTTATTAAAATGTGTGATTTTATTAACACAGATGGAGATGCAATGTATTGTTGCGGACACTGACCCAACTATGACTAACATACCATACCCACTAACAGTTCAAAATATGATATATCAGTACTAAAAAAGACTTTTCTGCGAAAGCTGCGAGAAGGATTCAGTTGTGAAATTTGACGTTAAAAGTGTGACTAGCCATGCAACATATATATATGTATATATAAATGTTGCTCAATAAAAAAATGTTGGATTTATGAAATGTAAAACCAAGGTTGATTGTTTAGCCTTTTATAATTGTATCGTTTGACATGTATGATATATGTTAATAATGTGCATGGATTCTATTATTATTGCCGTATAATATATATGGACTTGTTATTTACAGGTTTTATGTCTCGATTGACATATTGTGATTAAAATCAACATATTTATGTGGCTGTGTTTTCTGATTTTATACAGTTCTATATATTATTTCTCGTTTGACATACCTTTGTAAATCGAATATATCTTTCAAATCAAAGTATTTTAATTGTATATATGGGGAAATGATTACCTTAAAGTAGACCAAGTAAAATTTTTTATAGTTTTTATATTAAAATACATTTTTAACTTCTTGTATAAAAAATGCACGGCATATTAGTTCCCATACCCAATCCGTCATGTCTTCTTATGTTTGTTTTAATCTAATGGTCACACTGTAAAACACTTGTTTTATCATATCGCACGTCGTAGTACACGGCCACACGGGTTACTTTGCTATTTGCTTCTCAAAAATTCAGAATAAATCTGGATTTGTAGTGGGTAGTTAGTCTGTATTCATCTCTTTCATAAATAATATAGTTGGATCTAATAACAACCCTATTATAAACAAATTAATAATATTATTTAATTATATGTATATTATTGCTTGAATCATTGACAACCTCTTGGTTTCTAAATTATAATATTTTTCATAAAGTTATATTTTAAGGAATTAATTATTACACGAATGGATTGCTCAGATTTTAGTTTTGATCCATAGGAATTAGAAATTACATGTTTGATCTTATAGTTTGCACAAACATAACACGTTTGATCCCTAGTGTGGATGTCAATTAAGTTTCCGTTAAATTCTTTTTAGATTGACTAAATACCCTTATCTTGTAACAAAATCAAATTTTAATGTTTATATAAGAACTCATTTCAAATAGCTACATCGTAGGCACCCCCGGCACCCCGTGTGCCTTTACCAAACCTCCAAATCGTATAAGTCAATTGAGATATCAACTAATCAGAAACCGGATTCAAAAACACGCCTCCATTTTCGACCATCTCTCTATCTTGATTTTCAGTCAACAACATAAGTCGATCCAACTCTAACTCTTTGGTAGTTCAGATCTGGTTTTCTTGGAAGTTTTAGGAGACGGGGAGCAACATCTGGCCGGTGGTGCCTATGATGGTGGTTCACGATGGCCGAAGAAACAGTGGTGTGGGGTGCGGTGGTGATAGTCTCCAAATTAAGGAACTGGAGAGCTAACGATGCCGAATTAGTTCCTCTCTTTGTTTCTCTTTATTTCGTGTTGTGAGCTCACTCCCTCTCTTTAATTTCATGAAAGGTGGGTATAGTATGGATGCCGGAATCATCCTTATTTGTCGGAGAAGATGACTGAATTCCTTTTGTGAAGTTAAAGAGAAGGAGAAAAATGTGGCGAAGACATGGTGGGTCCAAAATTTTGGAAGAGTTTATATATAAATATTTAAATTTGATATTTTTAAAAGATAAGGGTATTATAGTCAATATAAAAATATTTAACAAAAATTAAGTGATTATACCACTCTAGGGACCCAAACGTATTGCATTATGCAAAATATTGGATTAAACATGTAATTTCTCAATTCTATGGATCAAAACTGAAATATGAGCAAACCACAGGGACCATCGCGTAATTGAATCTATTTTAAATTATTAAACTGATTATAACTGAAATATGAGCAAACCACAGGGACCATCGCGTAATTGAATCTATTTTAAATTATTAAACTGATTATTACATAATTCGTGCGTAAATCAAGTCTGACCAACCTAATAAGTTTGATTTTGATTAGTTAACTGGAAAGACGGTCGATTGGATGTCTAGCCTGGCCGGTTTAACAAAGTTGCTCCTCGTGCTAGTAGTCTATTTGTTAACGAAACCCAAATAGCACAATAATATGTAGAAAATAAAACGTCGGCTTAAAATTTGAGGTTAACTTAGTGAAAGTAAATTCTTTGTGATGCGATGAACAACAACAACTTCTGTTAAATGTAGATTCGACAATATAGATGTTTGAGTAATGCAAGAAATATTGAAAGCATTACCATTTCCAAAAGTACGTAACTTTGTCATTATTCAAGTATGAGCAGAAGAGTCTTGGTGAGCCGGAGATGGTGCCATCTGTGTATTCGCTTAGATAGCGTTTATGAATAAACAGTTATTAAGTTCAAATGAAATAAAAATAAATGTTTGGTTATCACATAAAATGGAATGCATCATTACATAAGATATATTTGGTTATTCCTTCAAAAAGGAATAACCAATAACCTGACCAATGATCTGACACATGATTCGACTCATTAGTGATGACCTGACTAATGGCTCACACCATGACCCAACCCATGATGAACCGTGACCCAACCCATGACAAGGCATAACCTGACCCATGACTCGTTGCATGACCCAACCTATGGCGCAACCATAATCTTACCCGTGACCCAACCTACACATGAATCGATCCACGACCCATAAACTGATCCATATATGATCGATCCATGTGCTAAACCATAACTAGACTCATGAATAAGCCCTTGGCCTGAACTCTGACTCGACACATGACCCAAACCAAACCCAGCCCACGACCCGATACTTTGCACAAATCATTGGTCTTCTTTAACATCTATAAATATAGACCGAGCAAGAAGTTGGGGAATAATACATTCAGCAACTACAAAATATCACCAATAATAAAATCAAAGAATTAATCCCACTAAAGGCTTATATTTGGATCAGTGCTTAATCCATACGTACAAACGCGTCCTTCTTAATCAAGTTCACCATTTAATTTTATAAGATACCGATAGTTGGTCATTCAACCTCATTGGCTATAATATAAAAACCAATTTATCACTTCGATCCATTTAATATGAAGCAAACGCGGAAGCTAATATGATGCAAAAACCAAAGCATCTACGTATTAAGTGCATTTCGAATATCAAGTTGTACAGGTGGAAGCATTTACTACTCTCCAACTAATTAACTTCAATATTATAAATGGTAGACCCTCAAATCTCTATTGGTTCTCCCTGGCCTCTATATAACGCCCCGTAGATTTTGAGCAAAACCACATTCTACTCTCGCTTTATAACTTGCATTGGTGGCGAAAACATGATATCCATGAAACTCTATCACTTCTTGTGTTTGTTAGCTATTGGCATGTTGCTAAGTGGTGGCCGATTAGTGATGGCACAAGATAATGATAATGAAGTTAGTCCTGGGGATATTGATATTGATGGTGTGGTAGACACTGGTGGAGGCTTGGTTCCGGCGATGTTCATATTTGGTGACTCACTAATTGACAATGGAAACAACAATGACTTAAATTCTTTCGCTAAGGCTAATTACTTTCCTTATGGAATCGACTTCAATGGTGGTCCTACTGGTCGATTCTCCAATGGTTACACCATGGTTGATGAAATAGGTTGTTTATCTCTACTTCTCATGTTTATGTTAGTTAATCTGTACGTTTTGCATAAAAAGATCACGTAGTTTAAAACATGCAAATGCAACATGCATTTATACATTCGTATTATATGGGAGTTACACTTATAATGAAAAAAACTATCATGATATATAATACATGCATACATATGAATACAGCGGAATTGCTAGGATTGCCACTGATACCACCCTACTCCGAAGCATCTAATTCTAAAGATCAAATGGTTCATGGTGTCAATTTCGCTTCTGCAGCTTCTGGGATCCTTGATGTCACTGGTCGCAATTTTGTAAGCTTTTAGATCTCCGTGATTAGTGATATATTTTCTTTTGCCAATTTTTATATTTATAAGGGAAAATTACAAAAATGGTCATTGTTGACTAAGTTTTTTTCAAATAGGACTATGAGTTTTCAGCTATAAGTCCTTTAATCATTGACTTTATCAACCAATTACATAAAAGAATTTTAAAATTATCGACTAAACAACCTAAAGACTTAGCCCCCTTCTTCCATGCTAATTAAGGTTCTACACGTCAGCTTTCAGAATGTGCCACATATAAAGTTGTAGTCTGAATAAGCCTAATCAACCTATAATTGAAATTATTTCAGCCCACTAAGTTGTAGGCTGAATCAACTTAGAATTGTGCTCAATTTACAAGCTTTGTAGGTTGAAGATACTAAAATTACAGGCTGATTCAACTCACAACTTTAGACATTACACACTTTGAAAGATGATATGTGAATGAATTTTAGCGTACAAGAAGAGGCTAAGCCTGTTTAGCCATTTCAAAATTTTCTAATGTGACTAGCTGATAGCCTACAATTTCAAAATTTTCTAATGTAACTGGTTGATAAAGTCAATGCCTATACACTTATAGGCTCAAAATTTATGATCATATTTGGTAAATTTTTAATATTTCTATAATTTTCCCTTTTTATAAGTGGTTCATGCAAAGTGATTGCTATATATATTTCTTCTCATTGTGTAGGTGGGTCGCCTCCCATTCAACCAACAGATTAAAAACTTTGAAAACTCATTAGATCAAATCACAAACAATTTGGGTGCAGCCGATGTGGCTCAGATGCTTTCTCGAAGCCTTTTATTTGTCGGGATGGGTAGTAATGACTACCTAAACAACTACCTCATGCCAAACTACCCAACTCGTAACCAGTACAATGGCCAACAGTTTGCAGACCTTTTGGCTAAAGAATACACCACTCAACTCACTGTAAGCTGACAATATTATATTTCCATTATTTTCAAATCTTACAAACTTTTATTGCGTCAATTTTTCTATCTAGAGGAACGTACTGATAACACATGTGACAATTTAATTTAGAAACTTTACAATCTTGGAGCCCGGAAATTTGTTTTGGCTGGGATAGGACTCATGGGTTGTATTCCAAACATCATAGCACAAGGTAGAACCGGGAGATGCTCTGAGGATGTGAACCAATTAGTCTTACCTTTCAATGAGAACATGCGGACCATGATTAACAATTTAAGCACCAATCTCCCGGGTTCGAAATTTGTCTTCATTAATGTGGATAATATGTTTCAAGATTTACTTTCTAACGCTAGATCATACGGTACGTAGTATATACTTAACACCTTGAGTATGTTAGGTAGCTTTAGTGAGATATATATGCTCTCCTGACGTCGGATTTCGAGTTTTTCGGATTATTTAAATTGGATTATTCGGATTTCAGAATTTTGAACCGAAATCTGAATCCGATCCAAATTGACTTAATTCGCATACGACTCGAATTTACCCGAATTGGTTTTTGGTTCAGATTCGGATAAATCCGAACAACTTGATCAGCTCAAACAACTCTGAAATCAGATAATCAAATATGTGGAATTTGGGCTAGTTCAAGTTAACCAAATATATGGAACAATCTCAAATCAAATAATCAAATATCCGAACAACTCGATCAGATTCAGCTTGTTCAAGTTAATCAAATATATGTTTACACAGAACAACTCAAAACTTTTAGTATCTGAAATCCGAATCTGACTCGAAAATCCAAACTAGTTAATTAAATTCAAATTAATCTGATCTGAAATCCGAAAAAACCATTCAAATCGATTTTTTTCGGTTTCGTATACGATTTGAGTTACGGTTTTTTTTTTGAGTTTCGGATACGATTCGAGTTAGTTTATTTTTTCGAGTTTCAGTTTTTTTGAACACCCCTACTCATAATTATAATGTTTTTGGATTTATGATCCAGGATTTCGTGTTGTGAATAGGGGATGTTGCGGGATAGGTAGAAACCGAGGGCAAGTAACATGTTTACCTTTCCAAACGCCTTGTCCGAACAGGAACGAGTATGTGTTTTGGGATGCATTTCACCCAACAGAAGCTGTGAATGTTTTGATGGGGAGGAAGGCTTTTAGTGGTACTCCTGAATTTGTTTATCCGATCAACATTCAACAACTAGCAAATAGTTCATGATTTAGTTGAGTACGTTAAAGTCACCATGAAGAAATACATGCATGTATAACTGTTTTCTGCTCTTATCAATCTGAGAGTACAAAAATAAATATCAATCTTTAGAACTATAACAAGCAAGATAAACTCTTCACTCCCAATCTACGGTTTGTGTTTTTATTTTCATCTAAACTGGTGGGTTATATTTGCGTTTCATGGCATGAACACCCTGATTTTTAGTAAAATATAAATATGAATGTTCGTTGTTGGTAGTATGAGTATTGAATAAAAAAAATTCTTCTGCTGTTAAAAAAAAGTAGATAAAAATAAATAAATAAATAATAATAATAATAATAATAATAATAATAATAAATAAATAAATAAATAAATAAAATAATGATAACAAAAATTCAAATAAATCACATAAACAAAATAGGAAATGTGGAAAAGTGTCACCTACTCAAATCTATTATTTGAAAAGGTAGGCGCCTTCTGGCGGTGAGATTGAATTGGTCACAACTACGCAAAGAGAAACTGTAAGAAGTTGCAACATCTCAGATTTTGAATATCTAAATCTATCTTTTTAATAAAGCAAGATAAAATTGACACATGTCAATACCACAATAACATGTTCCTTAAAATTGACAAGTGCCATGCCTTAAAATTTTTCATTCAAAATTATATATCTTTAAAAAATATTTTTTTTTATCAATTATCGATTCCTAATTTTAAGTAGACAGTTCCTACTTCCCCTCTTTTTTCATACTGATGACTTTTCAAATTCATATCTTAATAGTTTTCTTCGATTCCTGCTTACAATCTCTTCCTCCCGTCAATTTAAACTTCTCTTAATGGTTCTTCACCTAATCTTATTCCATTGATGAACATCAATCAAATCCTAAACGAATGATGAAGAAGACGAAAAGCTTTTAACACATTCAAATAAGGTAATCAGTTTACATGTGTTTAGATTCTAATTAGTTAATTGGATTGTTGAGTTTATATATAGAGTTTTTTTAACGTCGTATGATGGTTTGAACCGATTGTCAACTTGGTTTAAGAGTGGCATTAGTCATAAACCTGATTGTTGATTTGATACAATTATTCTGCTGAAACTGATGTTGATCAATTTTTTGAAACTGAAATTTATATAGTCGTGTTTAGATGCTAAATCATTCATTGGATTGTTTTATTATATTTTAGGGTCTTTTTAATGTTGGATGATGGTTTGAACCAGATTGACAAATTTGTTTAAGAGCGGCGTTAGTACATAGATAAATTGGCTTAAGAGTGGCATTAATATGATGTTTAAACCAGACAACCAAGATTATTGTTCCGGTAATATAAATCTTCTTTGATGATACAACCAAAGAAAGGGATTACATAAGAGCTTGTCAATGATATGAAGGTTACATGTAATAAGCCAGTAAACCTATAAGACTTTAATCAAACCTACTTTAGTGGTCAGCTATATGATCATGAGATTTTTAGAGACAAGCAAGCTGCATCTTTTGTTCAATTATAAATCTAAAATGTTTCAAATGCATTCAGGAAAGATTTGAGGACTACGTAAGTCTGCCAAGAGTTAAATAACTAATTAAAGTTGCCATATTTAAAGAAATGTAGAGAGGAAAACACCAATCTTATATGTTGTTTAACAATATGCATAATGTTATTTACTATTATTTCAAAATAAGCGTTGTTTATATATAGTAAACTTGACAATTCTATTACTATTATATGCAGAATGCTACTTTCTTTTTCATGGTGGCGTGTGATCCATCAGTGAGGTTCAGGTATATTTCTTTACAAATCAATTAGAGTTGTCTGTTTAGATAAATCTTTAAGAAACCATGTAGATCTATGTGTTTTTAACCAATATTTTCAAAACTTTTAATGATGTTTTAACTTTGTTTGATTTTGGAGGTACATATGCATTTGGTAGACAGATGTCTTCTGTGAATCTTTGAAACAACAATGTTATAACTCTAATATTTTGAACATGTTTTATGTAATGAAATGGTTATATGCTTATCAGTTATAATATTGTTATTGTAATTAAATAGTTTATATATTGTATTTTGTTAAAATCAATGTGTTCAAATATCTTTGAGTCAACAAACAAAAACTTGGAGTTTGCAAATACTCAAGAATGATTCTATTTAATGTAAGTGACATACTTTTATGCTTCAAACCTATATTGTGGACTAACTTATTTTTAAATTGTGTTAAGAACAAAATGTATTTACGAACCAATTTTATCTGGATGCCACACAACAATCATATGCCATTTATGTAAGTACATTACAATTCTTTTCAAATCTGTATGTATAGTAAGTTAGATTGGGATCTCTACGTTAAAGATTTGGAGCCCTTTTGAATGTAAATGATATATCATTCTCATACTTTGATCAACTAGCAGAATGATGATCAAAAAGACAAACCACTGGATCTGATTACATTCCAAAAGCTTAAGTGAGCGTGGTGAAAACATATGATTTTATTATAGTATTACTTATTTTGATTATTGGAAGTTTACTGAAAATACGAGTCAGATAAAGACTTTGTATATATTAAAATGGATGTATAATTTTTCCAAACCTTTATTTTACTATTTTCTTATTTATATCAGTTCATTTACTAACATATTTATAATTTAAATTGTGTTGACAGTGGATACTTTTGACATCAAAGTAGATGAGATCATTGTAAATCATTATTTATGTTCTATTATTTATTTTATAATAGACAAAGTGAACATGTTATTAGTGTAACTGCTCGCAAGGGAAATTTAGGTACTTTTACATGGTGGCTGTACCAAGGGCAATTTAGGAATAAAGTAAATAGATCGCATGTCAATGTGTAAACGGGTGGGATTTGTTGTTGGTAGCACAAGATGTTTCTTCATTTTGTATACATTTCTATGGTGAATTGGTTTGGTTTTAATCGTGTTATTGCACAATTTTTTACTTTCTAATATTTTTTTTCTCTTTACGATGTATTAAAGTTATACAATTTTTGGTACCTAACCCCATGTAGCACACACGGGTTTTAACCCTAGTATATATAATAAAATAAAATAAAATGGATGAGTTGTCAATCAAACCTTAATTTTCTCAAATATTGACACTTGTTATTTTTCTGTTTATAGGATTACTATGTGTGAAGAGAGAAAATTAATTTATTTTTTGTTTATAAATTTTTTAAATTCAAACATGGTATTGCTTTTATAAAGTAGAATCGTTTCAAGATGAATTATATAATAAGTTTATATTTTGAGACTCATGTATGTTTTAATTGACCGGTTGTTTATATATTTTGAGACTCACTATGCAATTCCACTAATAAGTAGTATATAATGGTTCGATCTCTATTTTGTATTTATTTTATTTATGTGATTTTTTTTATGATACTTTTATCGAAAGGATGAGTTGAACTTGGAGTGTTATAAAGAATTCTAACTTCTTGGTTAGTCGACAA
>WOUH02000045.1:8325370-8345046 GCA_009936405.2 Stevia rebaudiana
ACCCTTTTCTCTTTGTACACGTGGCGTATTCTGATTGCATCCTACGTTATGTAGGATAAGAAGCATATGTATTTGATACGCCTCCTATCTAACCAACCATAAAAGAGGAAATCTTGATAGTAATGACTAATGAGTCTGTTTAATGAGAGTCCTTATATTGATAAAAGTTTTGGTTAGAGCTAAAAAATGGTTTTTTTATTGTAAAATAATATATAAAATAGTTAACAAAACATGAAAATAAAAGCTCAAATAAGAAATATATTAAATGGTATTGTAGTAATATATTTAAAGTTTTTGTTCTTTTTTATTTAACTACTTTGTTTCAAAGTAAATTACTTGTTAACTATTAGCACACATGTACTACAATGCTATGGGCAGTTGGACACCACTATAACATCAAATGGACGATTGATCTACAAACGCCACATTATCAGTTACCATCGTCATCTCAATCCACCCTTTCAAGCTGCTGTCAGCTTTGACATCAAAATTGCCACCCCAAAACCTTTGCTAGTGTAACCCTGACATAAGTGCCAATATCGCTACCATCTAATATACGTCGTCACAACCATAATTGTCGTTGTTGCCACTAACTCCACCACCATCAACAGTTAGGGGTGGACGTTCTAGGATGTGACGTCCAAATTCGATTTTTAACTAAACAAATTAATAATTTTTACAAACCAAATAATTAGAGAAATAATTTTTTTATACATCGACTCTATTGAATTCCACTAAATAAAGGAACTTCAGAAACCAAATAGCTTTGTTGCAACATGTAAAACAAGCAATGTAAAAAGTTGTGACACCCAAACCAGAGAAAGTGTTGTCACGCCTACAAACCGTATAAAATTAAAGGAACACGTCTCATCTTCTCCATTCTTCTTATCCTGAAGAATCCAAACTCCATCGGATCCAGAACTGAAATCGCCATTAAAATGCGCATACTCTCGAGGCCACCGTGCCTCTCATCGTCTTCTCCATCTTTCCAATCTCAATCTCTAACCAGACCCACCTTCCATTTCTCAATTTCAACTTATTCCACTTCATCTTCATGTTCATCATCATCATCTTCTTCGTCCTTTAGTTTTCTTAGCTTTAGACCTATCAATAAGCGCTTTCATTTCTTCAATTCACCTCGTTCATCCCTCAAAGAAACCAAAAAACAGCAACGAAATCTACAGACTAACGCTCCTCCGCCGCAAAGCAGCATCAGGAGACTATTGAACTTGAATAATAACCCTAGAGATGATGATAATAGTGGTGGTGATGATGAGGATGATGAACAGAAACAAACTGCGATTAAAGGGACGATTTTAGCAGGTTTGTTGCTTGTGGGTGTTGTTGGTGGATTTGGTACTGTTGGGTACATCTATAGAGATCAGATCAATGCTTTCTTGATTCAGTTTTCGAGCTTCATTGAAGGTATAACATTGTTTCGTAAATATCCATAAAGATTATTGATTTTGGTTGTTTAGAATCTTCAGATTCATGGGATTAATTACTGATTTAGGATGTTATTCTACTTCTATTAGGGTATGAGCTATCGTTACAAGTCATTTATTTTTTCAAGTGATTTGAGGATATATAAAGAACCAGCAAAAGGGAGATCTTTAATACTCACATTTGAATACAGTTTGAGTTATATTTAAGTTGTTAATGACTTAAGGAGTTAAACTAAAAAACTTGCTAAAGTGTTATATCTTAGATCATTAATTTAATATCTGCTTTGGTCATCACTCATCATATATAACATGTTTAACCTTTAGGTTAAAGTTAATCATGTATTTGCACCGCAAACCAGAACTGGTAACAACATAATTTATACAAGAAATTAATATTCTATTAGTTTTTCATGTACAAAGATTTCTCCTGTTTCTCAAAATGTTGTCATGTTCATAGGATATGGTCCTGCTGGATACGCGCTTTTTGTTGCAGTTTATGCTGGCCTTGAAGTAAGTCATTAAATCTTTTGTGTGTATTAATCAAATTCAGTTATAACATTTAAATGACGAATTAATATTATTTAGTCATATAGTAACAAAAATTCCCATTGTTTCAATTCTAGTTCATTGCATATGTTCTGTCTCATAGTTTGCATACATTGAATCACTATAAACAAATATAGGCCTATTGTTATATTATGTATCCTTTTATTTTTTCTTTTGCAAAAATAAATATTAATAAAAAGCATATTATTGTAGGTGCTTGCAATACCAGCAATCCCATTGACAATGTCAGCTGGTCTTCTATTTGGTTCATTTACAGGCACAATACTTGTATCTATAAGCGGGACTGTAAGTCATCAAACAAGATGTGTAAAAAACCATTGGTGTATTGTAGATAATAAATCAATATTGCATTTTTGCATATGTTTCAGGTGGCAGCAAGTATTGCTTTTTTAATTGCGAGATATTTTGCGCGTGATCGGATACTTAAAATGGTTGAAGGAAATAAGAAATTTCTTGCAATTGATAAAGCGATTGGCGAGAATGGTTTTAGAGTTGTGACGCTTCTTCGTTTGAGTCCGTTGCTACCATTTTCTCTTGGAAATTATTTATATGGACTTACGTCGGTTAAGTTTGTTCCATACGTCTTAGGAAGGTTAGCCTTCACATTAATCACATCTTTTTATATGTTATGCTTTCATATGTTATTTGAAAGGAAAATGTCATAGAAATGTAACCAACTTTCAGCTTTGTTCCAATTAGGTCACCCATATTCTTTTTTTGTTTTAGTAAGGTCAAGCATACTTAATTTTATTCCAATAAGGTCACTCATACTTAATTTTGTTCCAATTATGAGGTGTTCTAATCCTATACCTTTTACCTACAAAATTATTATTTTTTTTTTATTTTTTATTCACATAATCAACCACCATGATTTAAAAAAAAGTAAAAAAATTAAAATTTCTAATGACATGATAACTTGATGTTATAAGTAAAATATATAGGATTGGAACACTTATTTAAAGTAAAGTGACCTAATTGAAACAATAAAAAAGTATGAGTGACCTGATTTGAAAAAAAAAAAGTATGAGTGACTTATTTGGAACAAAACTGAATGTTGATTACATTTTTATAAAGTTACCCCTCGTATCTGAATTATATGAGTGCGAAAGTTTACCTTTTTTGTTGTCCAGTGAAAGAATGGTTGTATTTATTTCGCATATAGAGGATTTTTATGTGTAAATTGGACTAAACGTTCTAAAAACCTATGATTGTATGTAGTTGGTTGGGGATGCTACCTGGAACATGGGCTTATGTTAGCGCCGGTGCATTTGGTCGAGCAATAATCGTCAGTTTTTTTCTTTTTTTTTCAATTTAAATGGAAGAAATAAATATTAATCGAACATCAAGCGCATCATTTCTCCTACTTTTTATGCTAATTGAATAATATATATTTATTTATTTTCAGCAAGAAGAATCAGGATTAGGTTTAGCTGGTGGGACCAATCAGCTACTGACTTTGGGTGTGGGTTTACTGGCAACAGCCCTGGCTGCAACCTATGTCACACGGTTAGCCAAGGTTAGACATTTGGTCATGACCACTCACTAATTAGACTCTTGAATTATTATTTTATTAATTTCACTAATTATTTCTGTTTGCAGGATGCCATGAAAGACATCGAATAAAACATATGATTACTCTTTCTTATTCTGGCATAATCTAAGAGCTTCAAGAATCCATGGCTATCAGTTATAAAATTATCAGCTATGTAAAATGGGCACTTGTTGAAGCAACTGTAAATTTGAACCCCTTTTATATTATTAATATTATTATTTTAATGCATTTTTGGGTCCTGATCTCTACACTGGCCGCTTTCAAGGACTATATGGCATTAGATACGCGATCTTGAACCTGTATGTCAACTGAGCTCATTATCTCCCCCATCGAATCGCAAATTATGTCGTATTTGGCTTGCTCATTCACATTTTTTTTAATGACTTCACAAAATAACATTTTGTTTCATATAACATACTTGCTAACAAGGTAATGTGACATTAAGTACAGAATTGTGGTATAACTGCAACTATTAGAATTTAAAATGTAACCACATATTAGTAAAAGTAATCATAAACTGTGAGAAGATGATACTTCTCATGAGGATCATGTCTGCTGAATTAACAGAAAAGAAAACTTATCTTTTTTTATGATTCGTCTATATGTGTTTATATTTGTCAAAAATCAACGTGTATATATTATTAATATTTTAAAATTTTTTGAATAAATTACACCTAGTTTTGCTTAACTCCCCTCCATTTTCTTCGGCCATCCTTTTGTTGACATTTCCTTGGATTAAAAATAGACATTGTATACTTAGTTTGCAACAAACTGTAATTAAAATGTATAAGAAACATTAGCTATAAGAAATAAAAGACCTAACTATAATAATTTAATCTCTGATCATAGTATTTTTAATAGTAGATGATGTTAAGAATAAGAGATTAATAAACACCTGAAGGTAAACAAATTGCTTTTTAATTTTATTTTTGGATATCCTAGTAATTGTATTATGTATAAGGTCTAAGCCCCGATTTCAATACATATAAACACATAAATTTATTGACTTATAATCATATACATACATCTTTATAGAACTATATGAATGATGGTTGTTAAATAACTTACAAAAGGTGAGCTTGAACATGATCTTCAGTTCTTCACCAAGTATTTGACTATTTGACCTGGGATGACTCTGATTCGATTAGACAAACAATTAGTTATAAGCACAAATTTATACAATTTATATAAAAATAATTAATTTTGTAAAATACCATGTGTCATTATGCCTTCAATGGTTACCATGAACGCGCCTGACTATCCAATACGCAGAATTACAGCAACATTATAGTTTTAATGAATCAAGATCAGTAGATCACATGCATCAACTTAAAGATAAATGTTGAATTGTGGTGTTTAAATCTGCATTCCACACTTGTAAACCATAACCTACTTCAACTGCATTTAATTTAGGAACAATTTGGTCCACCAAAGAAAACATTTTCATGTTTGGACAATCTTCTATCACTAATCTTTCCAAATTTGGCCATTTAAAACTCTGATTTGCAGAGAAAAAACATGCAAGATTTGGTATCTTTATCAGTCGAATGGTGTGAATCTTAGGAAACATGACTTTTTCAACAGAATATTCTTCTGTTTGTTCTAGAATCTTCTCGAGCAAACGACATTGATTTATGTTTAACTCTTGTAAATTCTGAAGCCTTGGAAGTAAACTTGAGGGTATAAGTGTCATTAAATTGTTGCAGTTTCTCACTTCTAGAATATTCAGTTGACTGAATGATTCAATCACAGTGTCTGAATGCCATAAGGTTTGTACGCGCTCAAGGTTGTCAATTCTTAGTTTCTCCAAGCTTGGAAAAACAATCTGATTTGCAGGTTTAATTTGCTCTGTAAGTTACATTAACTATGCAAAAAAGAACCAACTAAGTTTACAAAAAAAAAAGGGTTGATTTGGGTTCTGTTTATTGTGGGGCATTTACATATTTTTAATTCGATCATTAGTTACACGTTTCCTTAAGCCAAAAAATAAAGGGAAAATGGATTTTATTGGTCCCACCTTTTACCTGTTGGCCGATAATAATCACAAGTGAGTTTATTCTTACCACCGGTCCCTACTCTCATAGTTGTTTTTTTCATTGGACCCCGCCGTTAAAATCCAATTTGCCTAAAATATATTACATACTTATCCATTTCATTAACATTAACTTAGTGAATGACTATTTTGCTCTAATTTTTACTAAAGGATTTTTACGCATTTCCACTTACTAAGACCATTGATTACATATTTCACAAATTTTACACTTTTTTTTTATTTCCTCACAATACAAAAAACAAATACCAAAGTTTTAAACAACTACAGTACCAAAAAAAAAATCAAGGCTTGGGTAGATAATCATTCAATAAGTTAAATTTTAAGGAATATGTGTAACTGATGATCTAAGAAAGAAGGGAAATGTGTAAAAATCCCTTACTAAAAATAAGGGTAAATTAGTTATTCAATAAGTTAATATTAGCTGTTGAAAAAAAAATTAATATTATAAAATGGATAAATATGTAATTTATATATTTTGAGACGAGGAAATATGTAATTGATTTTTTAGCCAGGGAAAATATGTAATTAATGATCTTACGAAAGGAGAAATGTAAATGATTTTATTGTGAATGGATCAATTTTGAAAAATAGCTAAAAAGGATACGGATCAAATAGGTCACACTAGGGTCTAGGAGCATAAATGGATCATCATTCCAAATAATACAAATAGATGGATCATGACCCAAATCTAACCCATTTAAGTTTTTATAGCAAGACCTCCTAATCATTTTATAAAAAAGAATATTATTGTTGAAATAATACAACTTTATAAATATATTTGAAACACCAACTGATTATAAAGAAATAAAACAATTTGGACAAGTATCTAAAATCAACCCAACCTATTTTGACCCGTTACCTGACCCGCCCATTTTGACATTCCATGACAGTATAAACACAGAAACAACAAATTTCACACAGTATAATACCTTTTCAACAAAGAACACTTTAATGGAATTTGAGTCATTTTCCTCTTTTACCCCTCTTGACCCTTCACCATTCAAGCTTGAAGTTGAAACAAAGGACCCCATTTTAGAACAATTGATGATTCTTAATTCTTTCAAAGAGAGCCACCTTAAAACAGAATTCCAAGTACAGAAATGGACCAAATTTGGTAGATTTTCAAGCTCAATACTACAAATTTGAGGGAGAATTATGTCATTTGGTTCTGAATTTCCTCCATTATATTCAACGATTGTTTTCACCGACTTACATAATTCTACTTTTAAAGTCTGGAGGCGCGGTACGCCTCTAGCTACCCACACCGGGAAGATGTAATCAATGATGTCACAACTTGCAACTTCAATAGAAACAAGACTCTGAAACCTACCGGTTTCATTTGGAGTATTACTTTTATCCCACCATATTTGTCTCAAGTTTGGTAGATTATATAAAACTAAATCAACCAATTTGATTAGTGAAACAGAAGTAATATTTTGGTAAGTTTGGAGGTGTTTAATGGAAAATAGTTGTTCAAGAGAAGCACAATCAATAATATGAAGTTCTTCCAATATTTGCAATCGAGGAAGCATGTTAATTGATCCAAGATTTAGTAGTTGATCGCAGTTGATGACTTTCAAGACTTGAAGTTTACTAAAACTTTTATCTGGAAGTTGAGTGTGCCATATGCTAATCATGCTACTTAATCCATCCAGCTCTAATGCTTGCAAATTAGGCAATGAAACCTATAAATTATGCCATTTTTGTTTATTAAAATATAGGAACAAGATGCAATTTAATATGGTTGAGAATGTAATATGTAAGCTTGCAAGATAAATCTTTTTGTTTAAATATGGAATCAGAAAATTTTGAAATTTCCTGTAGAAAGTTAGTTATATGCTCCCATATTTCATAAAAACTAAAACACCTTTCTTTCTCATTTCAATGCAAGTTAAATCTTCTTTTGCGAATATTAATGTTAAAGTTACTTATTTCTGTACAAAAATATTTGGGTTTACAAGATTAATCTATCTTATCTATTGGGAGGTATTTTAATTTAAGTACTTCAATAATAATTAAATGTTTTTCACCCAAAACTATGCATCAAATGCGGACAACAAATTGGCAAGTAAAATAACTAAAAAAATTTATTTTTCTGTGACATCATTATTATAACTTGTTAAATTTATATGGACACTGGGACTATTATATGAAACATACCTTTTCATTGAAGAAATTCTCCTCCTGAAGCACATCAGAAGCAACAAATGCTTTCATTTTAGGGCAACTTTTGATTTCAATCATTTCCAATGATGGAAACCCTAAACCGTTTCTTCCTTTGCAAAAACTTGAAATCTCTGGAAGATCTTCAAGACTAATGTAAAATAATTCAGACAGAATAATACTATCATCATCATCTCCTTCATTAGCAAATATTGTTTGCATCATCTCACACGAACGCACTTTCAATTCTTGAAGTTGAACTAGACATTTCATTGCACAAACTGAGAAAAGATGGATCAATGCATCGCATCCATAGATATGCAAAGAATTCAAGTTCTGTAAGCTTGTATATGCATGGGGATTAATATTATTATTCCACCATAAATGTTTTAGTAGTGGTAACTTTCCCAAATTGAGGTCTCTAACACAAGGTAAAGTTGCTAAATTTGCATCATCTTCATGGTGAATATTAAGTTGTTTAAATTCACACACCTCTTCTACAGATTCACACCATTCTATGGAGAGAATTTCAAGATTTTGCAATATTTTTTGGATATATGATGGAAATACCAACACTAGAGATTCACATCCAAATATAATTAGGATCCTCAGACTGTGAAAGTTTGCAGTAGAAAATTGGTGGGGCCAGATTTCATTAACAGAATGTAGTTCGCGAAGAGTCAACTCTTCCAGAGAAGGAAAGTCAACCTGCAATATTGACATCATCACAACAAAATCATGTTCAACAACTAGAGGTGGCAATATTGGTTGGATAACAGGTCAATAGAGGTCAGTTGGCTTAAAAGAAATAAATAAATAAATTCTCTAGTAAATTACACGGATTTGGGAAATAAGGATTTAAAGTAACAGGTGTGAGTTTTATGTTTTCAAATCAGTAACGAGTTTGAGTATTAAGGCTAGCTTCCATTAACTTTTCTGTTAAAATAAGGTGAAAAGTCAAATGGTATTTTGGTCATTTCGCTCTAATATAACAGAAAAGTTAAAAGAAGCTAGCCTTAACACTCAAACTAGTTACAAAATTGATAGCATAAAACTCAAACCTTTCACTTTAAACTTTTAGTACCCAAACATTTACTTTCCGCAAAGCATAGGGACCATCTCTGCAATTAACTCTAACTTCTGCTCTTTTCCTTTTTTTTGGATATTGTATGTGTAACTATGATTACAGAAACATTGCTCAAAAGAATATGATTCCAAATGTGATACGATCACAATAATAATATATATCTTTAAATAAAACAGACTTTAGGCAAATTAAAGCTCTATTTGACCCATTTCCCTTTTAACTAATGGTATTGATTCAACCCAAATGAGATAAATCACAACCAAAATCAACCGATTCATAAGTAAATTCATCAAAAACACCACCTCTATCAGCAACATAAGACATAAAAAAATTTGTTACCTTTGCATTAAACAAGGGTTCTTGCATTAAATCAGCATCTGCTTCAGGGCAAAACTCCAAAGACTTGGTAAAAACTCAAGCTTTATCGACTTTAACTTTGATAACACGATTCGACTAGATGAATCACCATCATCTTTAAATAATATTACTTTGAGATTTTCACATGATGACACATATAGTTTTTGAAGCTCTGTAAGATCTCTGGATGTTGATTGTGAAATAAGGTCTTTAAGTTTGTGACAATCAGATACATATAGAGTTCTTAGATTACGTAAGCATACATTTCTCATTGGATCCACCCACAAACAAGTTAATTCTGGTAAAATACTCAACATTAATTCACGAAGCTCACGAAATGATTGATCTGGTAGATGATCATAACATATCATTCTAAGATCAGCAGCAGAAACAACTTTCAAATTCTCCAAAACAGGAAAGATTTTGGTGTCAATTAAAGATTCAACCCCAGTATAACCATACACCTCTAAACATCTCAAATGTTTGAAACCTTTCCTCAAGTCATACACAATGCTGTTTAAATCTTCTATATAATTTTCAATTGAGTAATCCAAGATTAAATGTTGAGCTGATTTTAACAACTTATAAATCCCACCATGTAAATTAAGACTCTGATGGAGCGTGAGTCTTAAGGTTTTGGGGTATGAGTAATTAATTATTTGGCTAAAATCCATTCCTATAAAGATTTTGAATCTCATTAACTTTCCAAATAGTAAATCTTTGGGAAATAGATTAACATCTGGAATATGTGTCTCTAAGGTTGTCAAGTGAGATAAGTTTTTCAATTCATCAAGAGTTGCTTGATTTTGACTATTTTGACCATGAAATCCCCATTGACAAAGACTATTCATCATGTACAAACATTCCAAGTTAGACAAATTTGAGAACACACCAAATGGAATTACTGTCAGATTATTACAATCTGACAAATCTAAAAGCCTTAAGCGTGAGAGTTCTCTAATTTCTTTTGGTAATTTTTCAATATCTGAGTGCATAAAGCTAAGAATTTCTAGGAATTTTAGCTCTTTAATATGCGACAAATCTCCTAACTTGCAATTCTCAAGGCATAAAGTTATGAGTTTTGTTAAAGTAAGAAAAGATGATGGTATAGATGGAATAAACACATGACTCATGAGTACAACTTTAAGCTCTTTCATCCCATCAAAGTAATTTTTATTACCTGAAAATTGAATTAACCCCATTGAACCTTCAAATCGCCACAATTGAAGCTTTGGACAATCTATACCAACGGGAAATTCTTCAAGATCATTCAATACCATTGAGATTGCATAATAATTACCTAATTTGTTGTCATTAGGTGAATCTGAATATGTTGGATTCATCTTCTCCAAGAATATGTAAACACCCCTGCAAGCTACAGATAGTAGAAAATCCCGTGTAACATCATGCATCCTAAAACAATCTTCGACATCACTATCTAATAACAAACAACAACCTTTGAGATTTTCAACAACCGTATGCACTCGGTCTCTTGCTTCTTCTAATGTATGAACATTTTGGAATAATTTCAAACCTGTTCCGTATCTCACCAAATATTCAATTGGAATATCAAGATCTTCTTTGAACAAACTGCAAAGCAAGAAACAAGCTTTTGTTTCTTCATCTTGTAGAAAGTTGAAGCTCAAATCTAAGGAAGCAAATACATTTGCGTACAATCCTTTGACATCATTAGCTGTTGAACTCCTCAACTGACGAAGCGCATCGCGCCACGCGTGTTTGCTTTTGTGTCTTAAAGCACGCGCAACTGTCACAATTGCAAGAGGCAATCCTGAACATCTTTTAGCAACTTTAGTAGCTATAGGATTAAGATCCAAGGAATCAACTGATTCACCTACCATTTTCTTGAACAATTTCCAAGTTTCATCTTGAGATAAAACATCTATATGGAAATTTCTTTGAGTGTTCATAGCATTACAAACATCTAAACTTCTTGATGTTAGGATAATCTTGCACCCTTTATGAAGATTACCTTGTGGGATGCCAATTGTCTTCAAATCAAACGGTGTCCATAGATCATCCATAATAATCAAAATCCTTTTTACTTGATTCAGCCTTTCGCGTAACCGAGCAGTTCTCAGAAGCTCACCTTCCTCCTTTAAATTCAGTTCCAACATCTCTGCAAGATCACCTTGAAGTTTTCTCAAATTAGGTTTGTGAGAAACCACCACCATTACCATTTCATCAAACAGTTGGTGTGCATACGCTTGTTTAGCAACTTCTTCCACAAAAGTGGTTTTTCCTATACCACCCATACCATATACACCAATAATGTTGATACCATCATCTTCCAATGCCTCCATCATCAATCTCAATTGGACTTTTCGTGACTCAAAACCATCAAATTCTCCAATGGATGATGTACCATCAGTAACACCGATATTAGGCCATATGGGAGGTAGTCGAGCAAGGAGTGAAACACGATCAAATTTTCCACCATTAACGAGCTCTTCAACAGCCTCTGATTTCTTCTTGGCTTCTCTACTACTTCTATAAATCAACTTCAAATTAGGGCAGGATCCATTGAGGCAGCTGTGATTTCTGTCAACTTCATCTCTCAAAAACTTCTCGGAATCTGCTGCTAAACCATTTGATTTAGCAAGCCAAGCTTGCACAATAGGCAGAACAATTTCTCCGTTCCGATCAGCTAAATCCACTTGTTGTTGGACCCCAAATCGAGTATTTTCCAGACACGAAATCTGAGTTCGTAAGCTATTAATGTTGCTGTTATGATGGAGAATGTAATCAAACGGCTGAACAATCGGGCGAGCCGTGTATTCGAGCAGCTTTGCGATTACAGAAACAGCAATATCTACACCACTCATTTCTTTCACCGGTTGTTCTTCAATTCAGAGTGTTCAATGGAGAGACTATTATCATAAGAAGCAAAATTCAACAAGAAATCAGGAAGAAATGATGATGAAACCAAAGTGACTTCAAGATTACCGGTGAAAGATCACATAAACAGTTTAATGAAGCTGATGGATGCAAACAATTCACAGATGAGCTAGTTGTGAACAAAGCGAGTATCAGAGTTTCGTACAGACGAGTAAACGGTAATCAATTTTGTTGTATTCTTAATGTATGGATATTCAACGACTGATGAGTGATGACAAATCAACTCTTTGTTCATTTCAGAGAAGCTGCATCCTATTGACGGTTGACTTTTGAAGACCAAGTCAATCACATCACAGTATCACACAACTCTGAAACTTTTATTTATCAATTCAATTATCGTCAAATTTTATTTTCTTAAACACCAAAATTTGCGAAATTTTTTTAACACTTGAATCATCAACCTAAGATGGAGTAACAATCACATTAATACTATTGACAAATGCAATTTCTTTCGATTGTTATCAATAGTTTTAACCTTTGTTTCAGCTTAATAATAGTTCATCCTCGTCTTCTTTTCAAACCGCATATTTATCAGAAAAAAGTTGTTCATTCTTAAAAAATCACTTACAACTCATTTATGATACATATCTCCATTTGATTAAATAATATTGGTTTATGACGTAATTTTATATTTTATATTTTTTTCCCTCTTTCCCATTCACAACCACACTAAAATAACATATGATAATGAGATGAGGATTAGATAGGCTACCCCTCATTTGGGCGATCGTTGTTTCTCTTAAAAATATTAGGATATGTTATGAGGATTGGGATGGATACAAAAGGGTTTTAGCACATGCACAATAGCTTTCTTATATCGTGTGAGTGAGTTTTCCTAAAATTTGTAGGTGTAAGTGATTATGAGTGAATGAGAGAAAAAAAAATTATTGTTTACCATTATATTTGATGAAAAATATAGATATGATAATTTTAGTAGATGAAAGAGAAAAGATAATGATATTAGTTTCATAGTTTTTTAGAATGGTTGTGAGTGAATAAAAGAGAAAATGTAATGATAAAGATATAAAAATATTATTTAATTGAGGAAATATAGTAAATTATGAAGATGGGGATGGACAACCTCCTCTTAGCAATATTTTTTTTCATGTAGATACAAATTAATCATATACTAGTAGACCATAAATACTAAATCCTTTTCTTTTAGACCATCTCCAACACGGTTATTCGGTCCATGGTGACAAAAGGCGGAGAGCATTTGAACAATGGGGTGGCAGTGGACCTAGCACCTGGTTTGAAGCATTCAGAATTGCATCTGGTTTTACGGATGGAAGCAAACAAGTCTAACAACTCTTTTTCTAGAGTTAATTACAGTTTCACTTCCTGTTGTTTGCTTAATTAATCAGGTTCACTTCAAATTGTTTAAAATCATCAATTACACTCCAAATCTTTAAAATATTAATCAGTTTTCATCCACCCTAATTAATCATACACTAACTCTAGTCACACAAAAGTTCAATTTTGTCTTTACAATGTTAATTAATCAAACCACAGGGAGTGAAACTGTAATTAACTCTTTAATCCTTTATACCTTGCACTTTGTTGGTCCAAAAAAGTTGACAAATGATACAAGGATGTGTATGGCAAGGAGAATACATTTTTCTCGCGGATTTAAACACATATTATATGTTCTAATGGTTTTAATATTCTAGCGATAATAAACCTTACAATCTCAAACATATCTGTGCGACTAGCAGGGTGAAATGGTGAATGACAAATAAAAAAAGAAATTAAACTCTTGGTAGTATAACATTGTTTTATATCAGTTTGGAAGAAACAAATTTACTTCAAATGAAGCTATTATTCTCCATGTTTTCTATATTTGTCTTTTATTCGTATGAAGCTATTTATTGGTATTGTAAAGACAAAATTGCCCTTTTGTGTGACTAGAGTTAGAGTATGGTTAATCAGGGTGGAGGGAAACTGATTAATATTTTAAAGATTTGGAGTGTAATTGATGATTTTAAACAATTTGGAGTGAACCTCATAAATTAAGCAAACCACAAGGAGTGAAACTGTAATTAACTCCTTTTTCTAATATAAAACATTTCTTTAACGCACTATATAATACAATACACCATTACATTCACGGTCTAAATTTCGTTCATTCACTATAAAAAGAACCAAAATATTTTGTTACAATATAAATGATGCATCTAGGTACCGACGACAAACACTATCCAAACTTTCGGTTTTAACAGCTTTGGATTTCAACACTTTAAACAATTTTATCAATATGTTTCTCTTATACTTCCAAATTCCAAATCAACAACTTGGTTTCTTGTCCTTCCCAAATCCAAAACAACCTGTTTTTCAACAGTTTTAACGACTCAATTTCACACCGATTCTGACACTCAAATGTCATTTAAAAACTTTGTAAACAATGTAGATTTATGTATTTTAATTTTATTACCCCATGTAATACACGAGTCTATAACCTAGTTAAAGATGAATAATATAAAGTTAGGAGTATCTGGTAGGTAGGATGAGATTGGTAATATACTGGTACAAAAAAATGGTACTAAAATTTGAGAAAAAATTGGTATCGCTACCATCACCAAAATCTATTGGTACCGTATCGGTACAAGTATTCGTAATCATTACCGTACTAATACCAAAATTTTAGAAAAATGAATACCGATAGTGGTACCAAAACTACCAATAGGATACTAGTTTGTTACCAACATGATACTGGTACTCCATGCCAAGTGGTAATCCCTATTGGTGGGTGGGTGAGTTTCTGTGAAAATATTCTAAAACGTTCAAACGTTTAATTATTGATGATCAAAATATATTTTTTAGCCGTCAGAAAAGACAATAAAAAAAATATCAAATACACCGGTTATTATCAACTGTATCATTCGGCTGTGATATAGGCCTTTTTATTCCGTCAATGGTGTTCTGATAAATCGGACAGTAAGCAGCCACAAGACCACCAACGACCACTTGTTCGAATCAACCATGGCAGCCAAACCAATCATCAAAGTTGCTGCCATCTGTGGATCTCTTCGTAAAGCTTCCTACAACGGCGGTCTTCTCCGATCTGGTACTTATTCTTATTTCTCATTTCAACCTGCTGAACACCTATTTTAAAAAGTTGAAATTTGATGTAATTAGCGATTGAGTTGAGCGAATCGATTGATGGATTGAAGATCGAGTACCTCGACATCTCGCCTCTGCCGATGCTGAACACCGATCTGGAAGTTGACGGAAAATATCCACCTGTGGTTGAAGCGTTTCGACAGAAGATTCTTCTGGCTGATTGCTTCCTCTTCGCTTCTCCTGAGTACAATTACTCTATCACTGGTAATTTTGTTTGTTTCTTTCGGCTTCAGTTGTTGTGACTTGCTGTTATCAAATTTAACTGAAACTTTCATAACAAATTAAAAGCATCGGTGTTTTGCAACTTCACCTTGAGGATTTAAACACGTTGTAATATAGCTGATTCTACAACTGCAAAAAATGCAAATCGAAACTCTTTTTAATCAGCTTTAACAAGATCAGGTTAATTTTGTATTAGGAAGTCACTTGTTTTTCTTTCCTCCTACTGTGTGTTAGGTGTGGTTTACAAGAGTGAAAATGCTCCATTATAATCGGTCAAATTCATAAATTTGATTCAGTTATGGTTACTTCTAGAATCTTTTGTAGAAAGTGTGATGATTGTGCATATAGTAAAGCTAATAGTTCATATGATCATGTGTATCACATATGTCTTTTATCCATAATTATCTACTCATTGATTTGCATTTGTGTATGCTTGTTTGAAAAATTCGCATCACTGTTATTTCAGCTCATCTCTGGTTGGTTACAGTTTGCTATAGTTGTTGAGATGTAACTGTCTATTAAATTTGTCATTCCATGCTCTTACAGTCTTACTGCTTTTGAAGTATATTTCATGATTGATCATTCAAATCATTTTTTTTTAATTCTAAAACTCGTACTTAAAAAAATTTAATTTATTTTTTAGCACCATTAAAGAATGCTATTGATTGGGCATCAAGGCCGCCAAATGTGTGGGCCAATAAGCCCGCTGCTGTCATAAGTGCCGGTGGTGGTTTTGGTGGAGGACGATCACAATATCATCTTCGTCAAGTCGGTGTTTTTCTTGATCTTCATTTCATAAACAAGCCGGAGTTTGTGATAAATGCATTTCAACCACCTGCAAAGTTTGATAATGATGGCAATTTAATCGACCCACAATCTAAAGAAAGGCTAAAAGATGTTCTTCTGTCTCTGCAAGATTTTACTTTGAGACTCCAACAAGGTAATTGATTGTGGGTTTGCATGTTATTGGGTCAAGAATTTATGTAAAATAAAATGCACAACATTATGTCTTTGAACTTAACTTTTGACTTTTAAATTGTTGAAAGCAAATTGGATATATTTGCTAATGGATATTGTGTCATGTGACAATGTGATATTGTGGAACTTATTTGATACATTGCGATTTAGAGATACATTTTAGCCTTCATAAGTTGTGTCTCAAATTGAACCACGCTTTACTGGTTTAATCACTATAATTTGATTTCATATTTGAAATTAATTTGCTAACATCTCTAAGTTTTAATGTTGTTGTATACTAGAGTGAAAGTGTGAAAAAGAATTCATTTGTATTTATTCATTCATTCATCATATCAAAGACATAAACCACATATATATTATATATACATGTACATGTATACCCTAAAGCACATAGTCATTGGGCCGGGTCATAAAATTGCTTATATTAAAACTCCCTATCTCACTGGGACGTTTCTTTACACTATCAATATTATATAAGCCGACCAAGAATTGTAGTTTTGATTATAGTGTCTCTTCGATTTTCCTACTACTTGAAGACCTGTCATGGAACATTGGAACCTAGTTGCTCAGATACTTTAATTTGTTACAGCGGAAGTTGATAAACTAGACTAACTCGAAGAGTCGAAGCAAGTTTGTGAGACGAATACACAATTCACTCACAAATGTTGTATGCATTTTATGAACCATTTAACTTTATACGTTACAATGCCTTAGTCTTACGTACTGCGACTATTAAGACTGTTGGAGAACAATTTGATATAATAAAACTCAATTACAACTTGAAGAATAAGAAATAATATTACTGGATGTAAATCCCAATATTCATACTCATAAAACTCTTAATAAAAGATACCACTACCTATCCTATATATATTATTCGGAAACTTGTAGACAAAGCAAAAATTAAACGACTAATTCTTAAACTCTTGGACAATATAAATTATGACACTTTCTTCTAGAATATACTAAATATTATCTTTAATAACTAATCTAAATCAACTCAATTCCACCGAGAAATATCAAACCCAAATCTATTTGTTCTCAGCCCGTGACACTAACACGGATTAGTCCATCAAAGACCACTTGCTTCAGATTACATTTGGCTACTAAGACCCATAAGCCGACAACGCGAATACAATGGCACCATTATATCGATGTATGTAGTTTATATTTCACGCATGTAAAGCATATTTCAAGTATGTAACAAGTTAAAATGTGTTTGTAGACTATATTAACTCAACTTGGTAGTTGTTCAGTGTTCTTGAGCTTCATCCCAAGTATATGGTTTACAACAACTTGTTTATCTCCAATGATGTTAACATTTCGTACCCTACGTTTTTTAATGTCTTAGTTGTTTAACTAGGTTAGTTAGTACCATATCCCATTTAACTCCTCTTAATTTAATGAATCATGTTTAAAAATAACAGAGTTATACCTTACAACCACCAATCTTCGGTTAGGTAGTATCCAAATCTTGCTAAGATAACTAGGGAATTGTGTATGGCTTTGTAAGGAAAGAGAGCGGGATTTGTGTGATTTGAAATTTAAGATCTAGGCTCTAGCTTTCTATTTATTGAGTCGTTTGGCTAGAAGCAAGGGCTCGCACCACGTGGTGCCTCGCGTCAACTTTGGTGTCATGGCAACCGTGTGTATCCAAAGCATGGTCGTGCTTATGTCGATATCATGGCTTATAAACAACTTTCAAATCATGAGTGTGCTTTGCCTACCATGGGTCGTGCTTAATCAGGCACGAGTGTGCCTTGGTCTTGCAAGACCTTGTCAGTTTTCGGGGTTCTTTCAAGATAAACTTTACTTTTACCTATTAAATTTAACAGCAACGGATTTAAGGTAATGAAATATACCCACTAAGTTGTCACTAACAAATAGGAAAGAGTAAACTCTATTTTGCGTCTATGTCATTTACTCATAAATGTAGTTTGCGTCTCTTCCGCGATAAATTCGCAATTTAAGCCTCTGGGGTGTTACTAATTTTTGTCAATTAAGTCCCTTTGACTAGCGATGGTAACTAATTCGTTAATGAAGAATGGCACATTTGTCTTTTTTGCGTCGATTGTTATGGGTAAGAACGTAGTTTTCTTCATCCCTCCACCATCATTCCCCACTGTCATCGAAATACTATCAAGCACCAACTTCCATGCCCATGGCGAACCTTGTTCTCATCTCACACATTCAACGAGCATTTACCATCTACCATGGCAGACTGTGATTCAAGATCAGAAGCAGATAAGCCACTATAGCGGACCTTGCTTAGCCATTTAGTGTTTAGGATTCGACAAGGTTATGAGAGCAAGGGTAATGGCTGTACTTCTAGAAACCATGGGAAACAACTGCATCACTTGGGGTGATTAGTTTCATGCTCTTGAAAAAAACATCATACGACGGTGGACGATGGAATAATATTGAGGAAGAATGAAGTGTCGATTTGTGGGGCATTGCGACAACTGGCCTTTTTCCGGCAGTTGACCGGTCACTTTCCGGACTTTGACCATCTGAAAAACCCGCCATCACCTAATCGTAACTCAATATCTTTATCAATATTACAATTGCATTATATTCATATCCAAATTTAGGTTCATTTGAATATAATCATAATTTCAGTTTAAGCTACGGTTTGAAAGTTACACGGTATAACGTTCTGGAGGCTCAAAATCCCAACATCTCCTTTGAAGATAAAACCAATGGGGTTAGATGCAGAACGGAAAATAATGAACGTAGGCGAAAACCGCGCTCAAAACGAGGTCCTAACGAAGCGGGAAACGCGAAAACTGATAACCGAAAACACTGATCGGGCCACGAAACGACTCCCCGGGACACGTGGCACCTCGGGACACGTGCCCGGGCAGGTGGCAGCCTAAAAATGACTGCTGGCATGCTAGATGACACATGCCAACACCCATGGGATGGACCACCAAGCCACTTGTCAACACCACAACAATGCCACCACACCACCACCCCTCGCGTGGCGCGAGGACCACCAGGCTAGGGTGGCGCGTGGCGCGAGGGTCCCCATGTCGTGCCTATATATAGAGGTTGACGAGTTCAGCCCATTCCCACACCTATTTCACTCTCAAAACACGCACAAACGGTCCCGATTCTTCTATTCTTGTTACGGTTATCGCACGGGTCGATCGGTTCTCGCTCAGGATCAATCTGCTAGCCAGGGTTCTCAGAGATTATCACCCTAGCTCTCTCTCA
>WOUH02000045.1:8345146-8361575 GCA_009936405.2 Stevia rebaudiana
ACCTGTGAACTCACCAGCTTTATAGCTGACCTTTCAAAAACTGTATGTAATCTCAGGTAATGAAATCAAGCCAGGGTCTTGGCTATCCAACGTTACGCTTCCGCTACACTACACTGGACTACGAGAATACACATACACTGTAAGTCATGTATTCTAAGTTTATCTATATATCAATGGGCTCGATCCTGCATTACTGGCAGTTGAAGTGACAGACCCGCTCACGGACCAGTCGGAGGCCGGGGGCCGGGGAGCGGGGTGTTACAGGCATGTTAGGATCTTGAGACACACACATCTGAGCAGGGAGTTGGATATTTGCCGGCGAAACAATCTGAGTGGTGGTGTTGATGAGTAAGGATACCAATAAAGTGGGGGTGGGAGAGATGATGATGTGTGTATGTGAGAGGGAGGAGAAAGGGTGGGTGTTATAGTTGAGGATGATGATGGTTAGATGCTAATGGCAGATAGGGTAAAACGAACATATAGAAAAAATTATAACGTTACAGTAACCCGTCGTTAGTTAGAGGGACTCAACTGACAAAAATTAAAAAACCTCGGGGTCTCAAACTACGAATTTCTCACCACGAAACTTGCAGTTTGGAGTGAAAACATAAACTCAAATTACACTTTACTCGATAAATAAAAGCCCACTACTTATCAAACGGTTAAGAAAAACTTGGATGTAAACGTGACAATTTGAACAAGAAACTGGGTTGCGGCTAGGTGAACCTGGCTGGAAGGTTAAGCTGCGGCTGGAGTGGCTTGGTGTTGGGACCGTTGACTTCAACAATAAGGTCCGAAAAGACAACCAAGTTGTTTTTTCTACCCGAACCCGGGAGCCGGTAAGTTATCGGGTTATAACTATGCCCGACAAATTTCACCCCTTTCGTCTCTCGTCTGTGCAAAGCCGTGTGAGCGTGTTTCTTCAACTGTTCATCCATCATATTTTTCAAATCTAAGATCAAAGTAAGGTATACAAACCGCAATCTGTACTCTAGCTTCTGTGATTGTTCTTAATTTTGTATCGGTTTTTGTTTCTTCGTTTAATTTTGGAGAGCAATTGCTAATATAGGGTTTCATGTAATTGAATCGATTGATGCAAAGAAGGATGATTTAGTTTTTCTTTTGCTGACTGAGATGATTTCCGTAACCTATTTAAGCTCAAACGAGTAAACGATAATCGAGGGTTGCTAATGCGGTGTTTGCGTTTGGAACTTCAGTTTTGTGGATTTATAATAATTAGTAGTAAAAAATAGTGCATCAATCTACTGGTTGACATTTTTACTAGCAATCAAATTGCGAAATATCATTCCTTGGTTTTAGATGTGATGCGGCTAGCGGGCGATAGTTGGAAACTTGTGTAGGATTTAATAATTTTAAAGAATAAATGTGGAATAAAACATGGAGTTATTATAGTTTGGTTTCACCTTAGTTTAATTTTTAAAGCAGGAGCAATATTTAATTTTTTGGTTAATCTTCTACTTTTAATCAAAAAAATCATTTTTGTAGTTTCTTGAAGATGAATGCAGTTAGCAGTTTATTCCTGAGCTTTTGAAAAATCATACCATATCAATCTATTTAATTCTAAGGTTCAAAAGTGTAATCTTTCTGGCTTCTGCAAGTAAAGAGAATGTAATTATTATTTAAATGCAAATAGAAGGAACTAAAATTGTAGTTTCTATATGTATGAACTGATGAGTGTTTATGAATTTTACTAACCACTGAAAACTCATTAAAGTTTGATGCATCTCTGTTTTTAATAGAATTATATCTGAAAAGGTTACACATAACTTCTAGAATCATCATTCCATAAGTAATAGTCTAAATAAAAAATATATTTTACTAATGGAAGACACATCTCATTCTTATTGTACAGTCATATTCTATATTCACTGAAGGCTTTTTATTTCATATTTTGATTTTACTCAGGAAAACTGAAACAGTTTGACACAAGGATAAGCATCACAGTCCAATATTTTTTGTGTTTATCAAACATTTGAGTAATATTTTTGTGGTATGAAGTATATGAGATCTAGCAGTTAACAAGAAAAGATGAATTTACAGACACATATGTCTGGACAGTTCTCTGGACAGGTACCTAATCAAACCGCGACTTCAATGTCTTCCGTGCCACATCAGCAAACCATAATGCAAAGCTCTGGTGGTCAACGGAGTACATTAAAGATGGATCCTAGTTTTGTTAAAGTTCGGCGTTTTATACAAGATAGAATGTAAGTTTTTTTTTAACTTGTATTTTATATTTTATTTTTGTGTACATGTGCATGATGCAAGTGTAATAGTCTTTTCTGCATTTCCTTTAATTCTTATTTTTTAAATTACCTTAATAATATTATTAGGTCTTTCTGCAGCTATGACTACTTAATGCAGCGACAACAACCTCAAGAGTTAGCTCCAAAGAAAGTTGTGGACATTGTTAGACGCTTAGAAGAAGGCTTGTTTAAAACTGCAACCACCAAGGTTTTATTTATTTATTTATTTATTTTTTCTAACTGATGGAGTTAATTACACATATGGTCCCTGTGGTTTAAGATTGGCTACTAAGTGTCTAAAATAACAGGTTTGGTTTTTATACTTCCATCAACTTTTCCGTTAAATTAGGGCGATATGATCAAATACCTTTAAATTTGACTATTAAAAAAGTCAAAGGGTATCTTGGTAAATTCCCCTTAATTTAAGGAAAAAGTTAGCAGAAACTAGCATTAATACTCAAACTCGTTACAATTTACAAATTTGAAAAATTTAAGACCCAAACCTATTACTTTCCACAAGATGCAGAGACCATTTTGTTTAATTAACTCCTTTTCTATAAATCTATCTGGTCATGTTTATACATTTACACTTGGAACTCTTCATTTCTTTTAATATAGGAGGAATACATGAATACAGATACATTGGAAACCCGTTTACATATTTTAATCAAACGGCTTCCGTTGAATAACCACAATCAACAATACCATCAACAAGGAAACACTTCTTCTCAAATGGTAACTATGATTCCAAATCCTGGAATGCCTCAAAGTGGGAACTCAAGTCTAACAGGTTCATCATCTATGGATAACATGGTGTCGCCAGCTGTCAATACAGGAAACTTTTTGCCTAATAGTTATAATCAGTCAACGCCAAATTTCTCCAATAATTCAAGTGGTAACAGTTTGATTTCATCAATGGGTGCACAAAGAACGGCGAGTCAAATGATACCCACTCCTGGATTTAGTAATAATTATAGCGCGAGTAATCAATCTTACATGAATATGGATTCTTCAAACAGTGTTGTTGGGGTATCAACTGTTGACTCTGTAACCGTATCTCAACCACTGCAACAAAAGCCACAAGTTGGTGGTCAAAACAGTCGGATATTACATAGTTTAGGAAGCCATATGGGTGGGGGAATCAGGTCTAGTATCCATCAGAAAACAAACGGGATTTCAAACGGGTCGATGAACAATGGTCTTGGAATTATGAATGGTTCAGGAACCTCAGAAAGTTATATGACAGCTTCTAATTATGGAAATAACACTGTTGATTCTACGCGATCTGGAAATTTTTATGTTCCCACGAGTTCTGCTACTTCAATGGTGAACAATCAGAACATAAACACGGTAAGCTTGCACGCGTTACATAAAACAAGCTCTCCATTGATGGTGAATCATTCAAATTTGGTCAACACTCAACAGTCAAACATGAAACCCTTAATTGATCAATCTGTTCAGCATTCGATCCACCAGCCTGTTCATTTTCAGCAACAACTTCAAAGTCAAAGTCAACAGAATCATCATTTTCAATATGGTCAATCTCAGTTGACATCTGATCCTGGTGTCCAATCACAGGTCTCTATGGAAGACCAACTTGTTGACACGCAAAATGGTCTCACTGGCTCGATAGCGGTTCAACCAGGGTCTGTAACTCAGGGCCAATGGCAATCAAGGTCTCAAGAAATGTCACATGTACCAGGTAACAACATGTCAGCACAAATAGTCAAACAAGAATTTAGTCAAAGAATAACGGGTCAAGTTCAAAATCAAAATAAAGCTCAAAGGAACAATCTTTCTTCAGAAGGGTCGATTACTTATCAAACCACTGCCAACAAATCACTAGACCCACCAAACTCTGGTGCTATATCCAAATCTGTTGACCAACATCGTGAATTCCAGTTTAAGAATCAACAAAGGTGGTTATTATTCTTGAGACATGCGCGCAAATGTGTTCATCCACCTGGAAAATGTCCAGAAATCAATTGTATCACTGCCCAAAAGTTGTTGAATCATATAACATCATGTAATGAATTGGTTGATTGTCAATATCCTCGTTGTAGGAGAACAAAGCTTTTACTCCATCATCATAGGCAATGTACGGATCATAGTTGTCCTGTTTGTGTTCCAGTAAAATGGTTTGTGCAAATGAAAGGGGCCCCACGTGCAGATAATAGTGAATATACCATGAAGGTTAATCAATCTGTTGTTGAAACTTCACAAGATTTGAATCCAACTTTGAAACGAATGAAAATAGAACCGTCATCACTACCACCAGTAGCTGCTGAAAGTCAAAATCAAAGTCAAAGTCAAAGTCCTGCCATACTAGGTCCTGTCATTGGTAGATCTCAACTTCAGGATCAGATTAGTGATACCAATACAACTTTTACAAAATCTGAGGTTACGGGGGTAAAATTGGAAATTCCTACAAGCTCTGTGTTTGTAAGTCCCAAGACAGATTATGTTGAAGATTCTGGAAACCAAAAGTCGAAAGGTGCTCCCGTTGTGACTAATAAAGTCATGGATTTACCTAAACAGGAGTTTGTTAAGACTGAGATAGAAGTGGGCCCAGGCCCGGGCCCGGGCCCACCTAAAATGGAAAATGTAGTTGTTCCTGTTGAAACTACTGGAACCAAATCTGGTAAGGCAAATATAAAGGGAGTATCAATGATAGAGTTATTTACACCAGAGCAGGTTCAGGAACATATCTCTGCTCTCAGGCAGTGGGTTGGCCAGGTGAAATTACTACAATACCCTTGTGCCGTTTTTTTTAATATCTTAGAGTTAATTACACATGTTCCATGTGGTTTGAGAAAAGTAACATGTTTGGGTACTAAAGGTTTTCAGTAGTAAGTTTAGGTTTAATGCTTTCAGTTTTGTATCGAGTTTGGATATTAGTGCTAATTTTTGTTAAATACAGATGAAATGATCAAAATACCCTTTCACTTTTACTAAATAAAAAGTCAAAGGGTATTTTGGTCATTTCACCATAATTTAATGGAAGTTAGCATTAATACTCAAACTCGATACAAAACTGAAAGTATAAAACCCAAACCTTTCGACAAATCAAATGGGCCACGTGTGTAATTATTTTCTCTCTATATTTCATAATTTCTCATTTTATAATATTCATTTATTTGTTGAACAGAGTAAAACAAAAGTAGAAAAGAATCAAGCTCTAGAACATTCAATGAGTGAGAACTCTTGTCAATTATGTGCGGTTGAAAAACTAGCTTTTGAACCACCACCTATATATTGCACACCTTGTGGTGGTCGAATTAAAAGAAACGCAACATTTTACACTGTCGGTAGTGGTGACACGCGACACTATTTCTGTATACCCTGCTACAATGACGCCCGTGGAGATACTATTAATATTGATGGAACCAAAATTTCGAAAGCTAAATTGGAGAAAAAGAAAAATGATGAGGAAACTGAAGAATGGGTATGATATACAATCACAATTTACATGCATTTTTTTTGCCCTATTTTTTTAATTGTTTTTTTTTTTTTTTTTTTTTTGCAGTGGGTTCAATGCGATAGATGTGAAGCGTGGCAACATCAAATATGCGCGCTATTTAATGGTAGAAGAAATGACGGTGGACAAGCAGAGTACACGTGTCCAAATTGTTATGTACAAGAAGTTGAAAGAGGAGAGAGAAAACCGTTGCCTCAAAGTGCTGTACTTGGAGCAAAAGATTTACCAAGAACTATATTAAGTGATCACATTGAAAGCCGGTTGTTTGGAAGATTAAAGCAAGAGAGACTAGAGCGTGCGAGGGTCCATGGTAAAAGTTATGATGAGGTAGCGTCATAATTCTTCTTGTTTTTAAGTTTACATTTATAACAGGGTTATAAAAATCATTAGGCACTAGTCAGGCACTAGGCAGTGGGGTACCGACTAGCGATTAATTAGGATTAACCGGGATTAATCGGATTGAAATTCTTATATGTAATTTTTCAAGCTTATGTATACCATCATTTTGACCATTTTTTTGCCAATTTTGACCTATTCTGATCAATTTTGATGTAGTGATAATAAATTTTGACATATTCTGATTAATTCCGATTTATACAACACTGATACAAAAAAGAATTCTTATTGGTTGTTGAATTGTGATAACATCAGGTTCCTGGAGCAGAATCACTAGTGGTTAGAGTTGTATCATCTGTTGACAAGAAATTGGAAGTCAAACAACGGTTTCTTGAGATCTTTCAAGATGAAAATTACCCTGTTGAGTTTGGGTACAAGTCTAAGGTATTTAAAAATAGTCTTACTTCGAGCTTATATAACTACTTTTGATGACATATTTTATATTCAAATATGTAATACATTGTTTGCTTGTTTTAGGTAGTTCTGTTGTTTCAGAAAATTGAAGGTGTTGAAGTATGTCTTTTTGGTATGTATGTTCAAGAATTTGGAGCAGAGTCTGAACAACCAAATCATCGCCGTGTTTATCTTTCTTATTTGGATTCAGTCAAGTACTTTAGGCCCGAAATTAGGGCAGTTACAGGCGAAGCTCTCCGTACATTTGTATATCATGAAATTCTGGCAAGTTTTTTTTTTTTTTTAAATATTATTTTATTAATTTAATTATAGACATGGTCCTTGTGGTTTGCAAAAAATAACAGGTTTCAGTTTTCTGCTTTCAATTTTGTGACGAGTTTGAATATTAAGGCCAACTTCTATTAACTTTTCCGTTAAATTAGGTGGGATGCCGAAATATCCTTTTGACTTTTTTGAATAGTCAGAGTCAAATGGTGAGAAGTCAAAGGGTATTTTGGTCATTTCACCATAATTTAATGAAATAGTTGACATAAGTTAACCTTAATTCTCAAACTTGTTAATAAGTTGAAAGCATAAAACTCAAACCTATTTACCAAAACATGTTTCTTTCTGTAAACTATATGGACCATCTGTGTAATTAACTCCATTTTATTTAATCGCTTGCTTTGAAGTCAAATCTTACTTGGTAGTTCCTATTGCCAACCTTTATTTTTTACTTTATAATTACAGATAGGTTATCTAGAATATTGCAAATTACGCGGTTTCACAAGTTGCTACATATGGGCATGTCCTCCATTGAAGGGTGAAGATTATATCTTATATTGCCATCCCGAAATTCAAAAAACACCAAAATCTGATAAACTAAGAGAATGGTGAGTTGTTGTAGGATACATCATACATGACGCGCATTATATCATTTTTTTAATATCAGGCATTATAATTATTATTAATGCATTTATGTAACATGGATACGCGTATCAGGTATTTGGCGATGTTGAGAAAAGCTTCGAAGGAAAGTATTGTAGTTGGTCTAACGAATCTATACGACCATTTTTTTGTATCTTCTGGTGAATGTAAAGCTAAAGTAACCGCATCGCGATTACCTTATTTTGATGGTGATTATTGGCCCGGTGCTGCTGAAGATATGATCTTTCAGATTCAGCAAGAAGAGGAAGGAAGAAAGCAAAATAAGAAAGGATTTGTGAAAAAGTCAATGTCAAAAAGAGCTTTGAAAGCTTCTGGTCAAACGGATCTTTCTGGAAATGCATCTAAAGACCTACAACTTATGAGTCGGGTAATTAGTTTTTTCATTAATATATATTTTCGAGTTAATTACACATATGGTCCTTGCTAACTTCCGTTAACTTATCTGTTAAATTAAAGTGAATTGTCAAAATAACTTTTGACTTTTTGAATAGTCAAAGTCAGAGGGTGAAAAGTCAAAAGTTATATGGTCATTTTACCTTAATTTGACTGAAAAATTAATAGAAATTAGCATTATTACCAAAACTTATTACAAAACTAGAAGCATAGAACCCAAACCTGTTACTTTTTCGCAAACCATGGTGACGACCTGTGTAATTAACTCTATATTTTTATTAATTTAATTTTCTTTTCTGGAAGTCTTGAAACTATTTTTTTTGTAATTTACCGTCTTTATTAATGTGGTTTTGTTCTTTTTCTTACAATATATTGTACAGCTTGGTGAATCAATATCCCCAATGAAGGAAGATTTCATTATGGTTCATTTGCAACACGCGTGCACTCATTGCTGCATTCTTATGGTATCTGGAAATCGTTGGGTTTGCAATCAATGCAAAAAGTTTCAGATTTGTGATAAGTAAGCAACATAATATCTTACCACTAAACTTATACATATCTTTATAAAATAAATGAAACGTGTTATGTTTTAATTATGACTCACAGATGTTATGAAATTGAACAAAAACTTGAGGATAGAGAGAAACATCCTATCAATCACCGCGAAAAACATACTCTTTATCCTGTAAGTTCTTTAGATTTCAGATTTTCATCCAGTGATCATAATTGAATCGTGAATTCATGATAATGATTTAACAATTAATCAATTATAAAATACACAGGTTGAAATCAATGATGTGCCAGAAGATACAAAAGACAAAGACGAAATCCTCGAGAGTGAATTTTTCGACACACGACAAGCTTTTCTTAGCCTTTGTCAAGGAAATCATTATCAATATGATACACTTCGTCGCGCAAAACATTCATCAATGATGGTGTTATATCATCTTCATAATCCAACCGCGCCTGCATTTGTGACAACATGCAACCGATGTCATAATGACATAGAAACAGGACAAGGTTGGCGTTGTGATGTTTGTCCAGATTATGATGTCTGCAATTCCTGTAAAGATGGAGGAATTGATCATCCTCATAAATTGACACCTCATGTCTCCATTGCTGAACGCGATGCACAAAACAAAGAAGCTCGCCAACAACGTGTTGTACAGGTATATACTAATCATACGTGTGTTACTGTGTTTGTATACAAACAAACAAACAAACAAACCTACCCAGTAAAATCCACTAGAATAGTAGGGTCTGTGTTTGTATATAACTATATATATGTTTATTATTTGATTTTTTGTTTTGTTTATACCGATTCTTGATTATAAGAGTTAAATACACATATTGGGTACTAAGGGTTTTAAAGAACATGTTTGAGTTTCATGCTTTCAGTTTGTAACGAGTTTAGGTACTAAGGATAACTTCCGTTAAAATATGGTGAAATGACCAGAATGTCCTTTGACGTTTTGAATAGTTAAGGTAAAAGGGTATTTTGGTCATTTTACCCTGATATAAGAGAGTTAACAGAAGTTAGCCTTAATTCTCAAACTTGTTACAAAATTAAAAGCATTATACTCAAACCTCACTTTAAACCCTTAATACCCAAACCTGTTATTTTTCGCGAACCTTTCTGTGTATTTAACTTTGGTTATAATTATATATTTTTGTTGGTATTGCAGCTTAGGAAAATGCTTGATTTGCTGGTACATGCATCTCAATGTCGATCCCCGCATTGTCAGTATCCAAATTGTAGAAAAGTGAAGGGACTATTCAGACACGGGATTAATTGCAAAACACGCGCTTCTGGCGGTTGTGTGCTTTGCAAGAAAATGTGGTATTTACTTCAACTTCATGCTCGCGCATGTAAAGAATCTCAATGTCATGTACCTCGTTGCAGGTCCGTATCATTCACAAGAAGATTAAATAAAACATATTCCATTTATATTTGTTAACGCGTTTGTTTAAATAATAATTTATACAGAGATCTGAAAGAACACTTGAGAAGGCTGCAACAACAGTCTGATAGCAGGCGGAGGGCGGCTGTCATGGAGATGATGAGGCAGCGTGCCGCCGAGGTTGCTGGCGGCAGTGGATGATGATAAAGATGTAAATATTTCAAATATTGTATCATAGTGTGTGTTTTGAAGAATTTTGACGCGTATTTAACTATTTATTTTACGCCTGTGTCGATGAAAAAAGAGAGCATTAGACACAGGAACATGAGGATGACAGAAAAAGAAATGGTTAACAAATGATAGAAACTACATGGGTTAGTTAACCATTGATTCTTTAATTCTTACATCATGTAATGTTGTCACAATGTACCATAGAATTTGTTACTTTTAAAGTACTTTTACATCATCATGCCAGTAACGTCAACTTATACATGAACTTGATGGATTTATACAATCATAAATACATTTGGTTATATCACAGCAAAAGAATAAAAAAAAAGTAAAAAACATTTTTATGAAGAAGAAATTGTGGCCAACCATGGAAGTAGCTTTTCATGGACCAAATTAGGTCTGTCATCATGAGGGCAGTGTCCAACACCTTGTAAAACAGAAAGGGTAATATTGGAAACTTTTGATGGTAGAGATGAGAAGTATTTACCAACGGGCCCATCAAGAGGCGTAAACGGGTCGTCATCTCCCCACAAGATTAAAACTGGAAGTTTTATATTTGGCATTAATTGGACCGGGTTTGGGCCTGGTGGGCCAGTCACGATGGAGACGAAGGCGTCTAGTGCCCCGTCATCGAGTGCTGGTTCCATGATTATCTGTTGCAATATGAACAGTTTTATCATAATTCATACACAAGAGAAATTGAATTAAAATAATTAAATAAAATATAAATAAATAAATAAGATAGCAAATGATTAGTAGGTAACCTGTATTAGATCTTCATCCACAGAGTCCTTGTTTCCATAAACTGATAGTAGAATATTTCTAAGACTTTCTCTGCATAAGTTGTACACTTATACAAGTCAAAAGGTCGATAATTAATTAAAAAAAAGAAAAACAACTCTATAATATGAAATCAATAAATATTGTGCTCAAACTAGTATGTATAGATTCATCATTATGTTGTGAAAGAGAGAACCTTTGTCTGACCCTTTCAAAGATGAAAGATGCAATTGCTTTTTGCTTCAACAGGAAATCAATAAACCATAACAATGGGAATAAAAGCTTAATTCGCCAATCGTCAACTATCGCCTTATTGTTCATGCCACCAGCACAGTTTAACAAAACAAGCCCTTCAACCAGTGAATTCTGAGAATCTATTATATAAAAATACTAATTACAGTTAAAAAGACATAACGCGATACGGATCACATACAAAGTTAACAGAAAACACACCTGCAGCAGCAATAACACAAGCAAGACTTCCAACAGAGTTCCCAATTAGCACTGTGGGCTTTTGGACAATTTCTTCCAAGAAATCCAATATCAACTGCCATGATTAATTATATAATATGTAAGATTGAATCTTTGTATATTTTGAGGGAATTAAAACATGAATAGAAACTTGACTGATAAAATATATACCTGTGCCCATGCTTCCATGGTGTATGCAAACCCAATAGGTTTATCAGAAGCACCAAAACCAAGAAGATCAATGGCATAAACTGTACGGGTTTGAGCTAACGTTGGGATATTCCTGATAGATGCTTAAACTTTAAGATGAGATCAAGCATTTGCTAAACCAATCATTACATGACATTGACATTGATAGACTTTGATTTGTCTAATGGTTTACTACTTATATTAGCACTTTAGGTGTTTGATTAAATGCCATTGATTTCCTACTATCTGTTCACTCTAATATTTTCAAATTACAGAACTAGTTATGAAGTTTCATTTGAAGATAAGTATATCCTCCTTACCAGAAATGAAATTCAGTAGCAGATTACATGCATGTCATAACGGAAACGTTGATACAATCTGAAATTAAAATCGAAAAGGACCAAATACCTGCGCCAGTGAGCAACAGAGGCGCCGAATCCATGAACAAGAAGCAACGGAGGGTTTGATTTCTGACCATATTCTCCTTCGTATTTCAAGTAATTAATACTGTAACCTCTCCACTCCCATTTTATGCATATCTCCTTGATCTTACTCACCTCCAATGGCGGAACTGTCAACACTTGGTCGTCTATTATCTCACCACCGGCAGCTGTCTTACTTATACTCCTACAAGTACCAGAAGCAAATGAATTGGAACAATTGTTTGTCAGATTGACGCCGTCGATTGATCTGCCGCCGATGATATTCCGGCGAACATGGAGTAGATCCACCGGACGACGTTGTGTGAGTATGAGTGGAAGTGGTGGTCGTTGGAGGATAGCGGTTGCCTTTACCGCTCCTGCCATTTTTTTGTTTACTTTAATCGATTTCAACGTTTTCTAATTTCTGTGATGCCAAATTGCCAACCAGATATTTTTTTATTTTACACCCCTACAGATTAATAAATTGCTTAATAAACCGTTTTACTTATTTTACACTGGTTTTTCTTATGGTTTATCAGACATGAGAGCTCATTCTATAGACTAGTTTGGGGGTGAGAGGCTCTACTTGGTCTATAAACCCTACTTCACCTTCTCATACAACCAACAACCAACAACCAACAACCAACAACCAACGTATAACAAGTTACATGCCTTGCAATAGTGATCCGTAATAATCGACCGTACTTAAAGGTCAACGTCATTGCTGGTCACATATGGTTCTCTTTAGGCCATCACTCAGGGTGGTACCATTGTTATAGATTAAACCGGAGAACTCAACTCAAAAGGTTAGTCTAATGGGTAAGAGAACACATTTGGTTTATAAACCACACATTGCTTGCCAATACAACAGATTTGAGACAAGTCTCATGCATTTAAATGATACGATTGATAACAATTGACCCATTGGTCACGTCCGGTACCCTTCAAGCCACCATTCCGAGTTGGGTTTGATATCAAAGTTACAACTCAACAAAAGAACTTGTCCCAAAAACTAGTCTGATGGTGAGTAAGCCCATTTGATTTTATAAACTCATATCATTTGCCCATACGTTCAATGGGGAAAAGTCCCATGTCTTGTTTGCTCCGTAACACATACTTGGTCTCTAGAATTAGAAATTGTATGGATGTTTCTCATTATTTTCTAACGGGTAACATGCACATATATATAACACCTTAATTTGTTAAAAGTAATGGATTTTATTAATCTTATGAGCAGAGTATTATATATTGTTCATTGCAGTATAATGTTGAACGAAAATTAACTATTCAGTATTAATAAACATAAATATTAGTGAACCTCATAATTTCTCTACATGATCCTCATTAACATTTTGCTTAAATCACGTTAACTCTAATGCAAGCAGACAATAGGTTTTAAAACCAAGTGTCAACTATATGCACATAGGTTTGGTTTAGAATCAAATGTCAACTACAAAAGTTGATAAGATTAAGTATTACAAATCATAAAAACAAGCAAACCAATTTATAGAAAAATCGCTATTCAAATCGTTAATTTGTTCTTTCCATAGGAATGAAAGTCATGATTCAAGTAAACAGTTCATCCAAAATTGGTGTCAGTCTATTTTAACATTCTTATCATCCTTATTTTTTTCGTCAAATTCTTAAATCTTTATCTTCATCGTCTCATCTTTATCACGTGGTTTATTCTTTGTCTTACTATTACATCATTACCTTTGCATCATCGTAACCATTTGGTTTTATTCTTTGTCTTTTCTCTTACTTCTTTACATTATCATGTGGACCCGGAAGACCGTTTAGAGGAAAGCCAAATACATCTTGTTAAAAATGGTTTTGGATCGAGATCTTAGCTTGATGAAGATCAGATAGGAAGTTTGTTAGATTCGTGAATATAAACATATATATAAAGTCAATCGAATGATTTCTTATTGGTATAATGAATGATTACAATCAATTACCGAAGGGTTTAAGCACAGAAGTCATGAGTCAGTCTCTCATGTCTCTAAGATCAAACTTACAAAATGAAGAAATGAAACTGGTATTTAATTATTTATAGTTTCTGTTCATTCACATGTGGTTTATGTGAAAGAGCCTTCTTTCGCATCTAAACTATCATATGAATGATGAACAATTTAACGTTCCTGATTCCTGTAAGTGCATTCGTGTAGTATTCGAATAGTAAGTTCCACCAATAATGCATCAACACATCTGTCTAAGTACGTGAAGAGCAAAAAAGCAGTCTCACATCGTTGTTAATTGTCATCTATAAAGAACGAGCAAGTACTACACGTGTGTGGCTCTTGAGCGTGTGTTTAATCTTGGTTGTCATAGTATCGCTTGTGATGTTTGCTTGCAAACACAAATCTTTTGCATCAACCTTAAGGTTCTTGCTTAGTTCTCTTTCTTATTTAATTCTGTTAAAATGGCTTATTGGTTTTTATTTTATTGCGAGCACATCTCTTGTTTAGCCCCAGACATTGATTGAATTAGGGTTCCATGTCCTCTCTTGGATGCTTGGTTCCTCCATCCAACTACCTAGCTCGATTCATACGTCAGAGTTATTACTGCTTCTCTTTCCAATGTCAAAGTCTTCAATGATGATTCCAGTTTCTATGTTCTATCCGTTGGGAGTTCTCGTATTTAAAGGCAAACCGAGAGCTTGGTTAGATATGCAAGATTTCTTCTTTAACCAATTAACTACAACCATGTAGTCATCAAGCAATCATCTCCATGACAGCCATTAGTTAATAATTGTTGCTTCTTCGGTTGTTGTTCGCCTTATTTTATTTAAAGAGAGTATGATACTATAACTTGGTATCTACCAAGTAATCACTCCTTTAAATGTTACTTTTTTAAATCTTTTTAAGGCTCTTAAGATACATCTTACTTTTAAGATTAAACCTACCGAAATGATGGTCCAGAAACACTAATGGTTTGAAGCCATTAGTAATCTTGACACGCGCGTACTTAAAAGACCATTGTAATACGTATTAACTAATAACAATAATAAATCTGACAGTCGGAATGATTAAACTGGTATCTCATGAAATCAAAAACACAGAGTACATTGTTTTAAGTACATATATTTCTGGGTTTACAGGGTTGGGACCCGCTCGATGTTTCCGGATAAGACGGTCAAGAGGTTGTTTCCAAAGGGATCGCTTAAATGAGCAGCAAGGTTTTCAACGGGACCCTGTCCGGTGACATAGGCTTGGATGAAGAATGCAAACATGGAGAACATCGCGAGTCGTCCATTCTTTATCTCCTTAACCTTCAACAGTGCAAACTGGTCTGGATCGTTTGCCAAACCCAACGGGTCAAACGGTCCACCAGGGTGCAGTTTGTCCTCCAAATCCAAACCGTTGATGATTCTGTAGTATTCGGCACCACCGACAAGAACAACCTCAGCAACCACAGCCAGAACCAGGTTAATGGGAATGTTCTTACCGAAGTAGTTCAATGTGTTTCCGTCAAGTAGTAGAGCACCGGTCTACATATATATATATATACGGTCCCTAATGAGTATTTAAGATTTGAACCACAAATTGATATTAAATAATTAAAGTTTGGGGGGATTAATTATAGGAACCTTGAACCAGACAGCTTCAGGGCCACAGTTAGCACCGTATTTGTTAAAGGCCTCTGGAATGATGCAACCGGCTGCACCCAACATCGCCCATCGCGCATGAATCAGCTCGTACGCTTGGTATCTGCAAATCCATCCATATGTTCGATCTCATGAGTTGACTCACTCAATTGTAATTTGTTTGTGTTTTCTTTAGTTGAAAGTTAACTTACTTGGCAAAGTCTTCTGGTTTCTTTCCGAGTCCAAAAGGATCATAACCGTAGCTGCATGTAAAAAACAAAACTGGTCATTTAACTTACCAATGAATATATATATATATAATTATATATATGTATGTATGTTTGCAATTCTTTAACTTACTCTCCGGCAACCTCTCCGTTAAGGTACTCTGGGATCTCTGACCGGTCCAAAAGACCTTCCGGCAAGAAGATTCTTCTGTCGGGACCTAAATACGATTGCAGAAGTTAGTTTATTTCAACTCAACCAACAAACCAAACGAAAAACGATGCACGGTTGTACGTTGATATAAATTAGTGGTTTCGATACTTACCGTACCACTTTGCGAGCTCGTCGGAATCAGGAGTGACGGCAGCCGGTTTAGCTTTGGGTGCAGCCGCCTTCTTCTTTGGGAAAAGAGCCACTGTCTTGAAGGTCGCCGGACTGGAAGCCGCCGGAGCCGTCCTTGAAGCACCGGAGAAGTTGAGTTTGTTCCCAAGCATTTCTGAGACGCCGAGGGAGGCTGATGCCGTTGATGCTGCTAACGAAGCCATTTTTCCCGGTCGCCGGAAAATGTTTTGGTTGTGTGGATTGTTTGTTCAGGATGAGATTTGAGGAGGGAGAGGTTCATGCTAAATGGATGTTCTGGTGGATGTGGACTTGCCACGTAGGATCGCTGTGATTGGTGGAATATGGGAGATGAAATCTGATTCTGCTATCACATAGGATTATTAAAATGACGTGGAGGATCATGATTC